>PVLC010012296.1:0-44674 GCA_004027655.1 Graphiurus murinus
GAGGAGAGGAGAGGAGAGGAGAGGAGAGGAGAGGAGAGGAGAGGAGAGGATGACAGTGTATCAACAGCATATCAAGCATTTACCAGTGGAAGACAGATAATTTACTCTGCATGGTATAGCTATCAATGTTCCTGTAGTGGTGTATGTGTGTGTGTGTGTGTGTGTGTGTGTGTGTGTGTGTGTGTGAGAGAGAGAGAGAGAGAGAGAGAGAGAGAGAGAGAGAGAGAGAGAGAGAGAGAGAGAGAGAGAGAGAGAGAGAGAGATTGATGAAGAGTTAGGTGGGCCGGTCATGAAGCTCTTTAAACTCTCATGGATCTGGCGATTCTCTTAAACCTCTTCAGCCATTGGCCTAAAGACATTTTTCTCTGGCCTAAGGCTGATGAATCTGATGACTGATGGTGCTTCTGTCCAGTAAGCTGGTGGAAGTGAGAGATGGGTCTCCCCAGTCTCTAATCATCTCACACCCTGTAGCTGTCCTTTATCCCTGGCACCACCATTGTACTTTGGCCCTTGGATCATCGATTCCACTTTCTCATTTAAAGCTCCTACTGAAGGGTTCCAAAATGTCACAAAGAGAAGATACATGGATGTATGGAAGAAATAGAGGATCCTCAGTTCTATTTGTATTCACTCTAATCCTGCCACTAAGAAGACACTGACACATATTGCCTTCTGGCTCACAATCTACAGGGAAAGGCAGTTTGCCACTGGAACACCTTTTTTTTTTCCCCCAGAAAAATAAGCTTTTGAGGAGCACCTTCTGTGTGTGTATGATAAATCTTAATGTATACAGAATATTGGTTTGTTGGTTGACTATTTAGTTTACCAATTTGTTCTTAATATACTCTACTTAACAAAGAATATTATTTTTAACACAGGTGCTGGTTTTTTGTTTTTACTATAGCACAAGTATTCCAATATATGTAATATTTTCCAATTTTATTGTCAAATAGGTGCTCAGTAACATTCATGATTTTATATACATACAAACACACACAGATGTATATGGAAATATATATATATATATATATATTCATTTGGAAATATATATATATATATATTTCCAAATGACTTTCCAGAATTATGCATCTTTATGTACCTATGTAATCAAAAGAAGGAAAGTCAGAGGCTGGTATTTTAGGCCATATGGCATTGCTTCTTCACCTTTTGTGGCCATTGTTTCCTTCAAGCTTCTAGGAGCTACCCTTAAAGATTGTTCACAATGTCTTCTAGGATTCTCACCAGGATGTTAAATCCTGAATTCTGGGAGAGTGGTCCCATTTTGATGGACCCTTCCTTGTCTGACTTTATTTCCCTACCTTCCCTCTTGATCCATCACCATCAGAATCCTGAGTCATACACAGTCTCATGATTTCTGTCCTTATAACTAGGTTGTGACCTATGAATCCTTGACCATCTTATCCTTAGCTGACTCATTTCTGGACATTATTATGTTATTTCCCAACCATCTGATACATTTTAACCTGCCAGTGTATTGCATTTAATTAATACTCTATGCCAGTACATCATTAGTGAAAAATGTTGACTTATACCCCCATCTTTCTGTGGGATGTATCCATACTCCAACTAATACCAGTGAGGGCGTTCATTGCTAGGCAGGCTGTAGGTGATCCAGCTCAAAAGTTCTGCATTGGAATCTGCTTTCTATCCACTTTTTTTGTACCAGATACTGTATCTTGAGTTTCTAGGAAAACAGGCTCCAAGACATACATTAACATTCAGGAGGTTTATGAGTGAGTGTTCCTTGGATCAACAAGTAAGGAGGAGAGGAAGAGAGTAGAAACAGATGGCCTAAAAACTGGACGGTGGTGCATTCAAAAGGCTTCTGCTGATCTGCGTAAACCATGAAGCTAAATTAGCCCTTTGGAGCTTTTCCTATGGTGGAGCAATGAGGTTGAACCTTTACACCTCCATCAGCCTGTCTTGGATACAATCTGACCCCAGGAAGGGAATGTTTTTTGAGGAAGTTGACTCCCTTCAGAAAATAGCAATATCTGAGGGGCTTGACAATGATCATCTATTAGCTAGCAGCTGGGAAGCTGTGTCCTTTGGTCTTAAAAAAGGACCTCGATGGCACAGCACAGCATCTAGTAATCCATACTGGTTAAGTACAGACTCTACAATCAACTTCTCTCACTTGGAGTGTTACTTATATAAAGAGTCCTCTTCTTTTTATACCCATGTTGTAAATGATTTTATTTTTACATATGCCACGTATTCTCTGGATTTAAGACTACTAAAAAAATTTCCCATTTAGCCATCCCAAGAGTTCATGCATAGGTTTAGGGAAGCCTATTAGCATACACACTGATAGTTTATCTGGAACAGAGAACAGCGTGTCTATGTTCAATTTTCTCTATGGAAATTATAACAGTAGAAACATTTTGGCTGTTCAAGAGTGGCTTTAGTTAGAATTGGAGTCATTTTCTGATCCTCAAATAAGAAACAGAAGTTCAGATTCAAATCACCTTTTGAAGACATTTCTTCTATGTTGTTCTTTTGTATTAGGCTATGCTATTTAACATATAGTGTGCTTATAAAAACTTGGAATATCTTTCTTACACAGTTTTGGCTTCTCTATGCTTCTACTATGATCCTAATTTATGTAATCTGGATAGGCATCTGTTTTGTAGATGTTAGAAGGGGAAAGAGCCCAGTGACATCTCCTTGCAAGATGCTAAGAGACATTGCTGAAAGCTTTAAGTTCAAAAGCTCAAAAGAGAAAGAAGGAAATAAAGAAAAGGAAGGAAGAAAGCAAAAAGAAGGAAAGGAAGGAAGGAAGGAAGGAAGGAAGGAAGGAAGGAAGGAAGGAAGGAAGGAAGGAAAAAAAGACTCTGGTTTAGTCACAAATTCTCTACCTCTGTTACACACACACACACACACACACACACACTCATCTGCATACACTTATCAATTAAGGATTAGTCTAGGGCTGGGGATATAGCTAAGTGGTAGATCACTTGCCTGACATACACGAGACCCTGGATTAATTATCAGCACAGCAAAATAAATAAGATTAGTCTAGTACTTAGAATTTTGATTTACCTAAGCATAATTATCAGTAATAATTTCATATGGGTTTATTTATTTTATATCTAAATTCTAAATGACTATTTTTAAGGTTCATATTTTTTAGAATTTATAATTATTTATGTATAGTTATTATTTATTAACTCATTGATTTAAACCTAGACTACAACATAATAATATTATAATGTATATTTTTAGACAAGCTAATGAATGAAGGTAATTTGCTCCATATGCCTCAAATTAAATTGTATTAAGAAACTGTGTTTTGGGCCATAACTTTGGGTTCATTTAAAAAAAACATATTATTTTACTTTGAGACATGAAAGTTACAAGATTACCAAGAGTTACTATGCAATTTTTATCTAGATTTTTCTGAATGTTAACATTTTATACTATTTTCAGTATCCTTCTCTGTCTACCACCCCCTGGGGATTGAAACTGGGGACATTCTACCTCTGAGCTATATCCCAAGCCCTATTTTTATTTTTATTTTTTGAAACAGGGTCTCTATATATTTCTAATGTTTTTTGTGAACTGAGAATAATTTATAGATATGGTGCCCCCTTGACATTAAACACCTTAATATTTTCCTATGAATTACTACATTGTTGCATATAACTGCAGTGTAATTATCAATGTCAGGAATTTAATATGTTTAGACTCATAGCAGGTATTAGTAGCATATTTTCAGAAATGTCACACAGGTGAGTCCATCTGGTCCTCCTATGTCTGGGGTACCTGAGCTTACTAGCTGTCAACATGATGGGGGCACAGTCCAGCAAATACAAGATCAGAACTCTCACTCAGAAAACTTGACAAACTACAAATGCTCAATAAATCCCAGTGGAAGAAATTATGTATTGTCATTGATATAGAAAGTATTTAACAATCAGTACTAACACTCCTATTATGCTAAAGTATTTGAGGTGATAAGCAGTTGTAATTATATTAATAAGAATATCAAATTTCTAAGTAGCAATTGCAGAGTTGAACTAAATAACTTATTTTTTTTAATGAAACAATAAAACTTTCAAAAGGATTAATGGACTTTTCTATTTATTTGTGTTAGCTTCCTTATCTCAACAGAAACTTTACTGTTGCTTTTGTCACTACTTACATTACAGTGAAAATACACATTTTGAGTCTGTGCCCTGCATACAAATGCAAGATTCTTTCAGATTTTGTGAATATTTTCCAGCTGCTTTGTGATAGGGAGCCAATTATGTACAATATATCATACAGAGGAAGCAATTACATTCATTTTCTTGGGGACTGAGAAATTTGATAAGGTTGACACTTGGCACATTGAGCTGTGATAACAGTTAATTTTTTAAAAGGCATAAAATATAGGCCAGTTGAATGGAAGTCATTTGTTTTTAAATTGTTGGAAATTGTGTTACCTCAGATGCTTTCAGATGACAAGAGGGAGTGAAAAATTAATTTAGAAATCTATTCTAAATGCAGAATGAGTACCAGGCTCATTCAATTAGAATAAAGTACCTCATTCCAAATCAAACCAATTCCTGGGACCTTCTGATTAGCTTCAGATGGGACAGTTGAGAAATTGTGAAGAAGGGATGTCTTCTTATTGAGCCTAATGTTTTATCAAACTCTTTTTCTTTTATCAAACTTTTCTATTTTAAAACAATGCTCCTTTTCCTTTTTCTGCAGGTCACCTGATATCCATATTTATTAGCTATCTTTTCATTTAAACATTCTGTCAGAAAACAGATTCAGTTATTAATACTCTGAGATAGAGACTACGATTCTAACTGTATGAGGTGTGTTCCCATACATTTATTTATTGAGCCTATCTACCAGGACAAACAATATAACACACAAAATATTTGCCATTCTGTGTCTGTGTCAAGAAGTCTTATGCTGGGACAGAAGTCACACCGAAAGGGCTTTGCTTGAACCAGGACTTGGAGCAAATTTGACACATGGTGGTGCTCAAATGGGGGATCCAATTTAGACAGGAAGTAGCATGGTCAGTAATAATAAAAATAATGAGATGCATTTGGGTTATTGCTAGTAACTCATAAAATCTGGAGGAAGACATGGTGACAACACATTCTGATTTTTCTGGAATCAATGTGGCTTATACCTGTTCTCTTCAGGAGCATAATTAATAACAACGCTTACTTTTCCTCTCAAATGTCCAGGTTTGGGCAATGTATAATCACTTTGAACACAGAAGTAAATGTGAGTGAGGTAGAAATGGAGGCCAAAGAGCTGGGTGGGGAGTGCATTGTGGGTCCATCAGGTGCCAAAGCAAGGCATTGAAACTACTGGAAGGCAGCGGGAAGCTTCTATTTCATTTAAAATAGAACAGAAACAAAATGCTTAGATCTCACTCTAAGAGTCATGCATTAATAAAGTGGAGGAGACATTTTACAGTGCAATGACTTCCTGACAACATCAATTCACACCATATTAATAACCTCTCCTTGCAAACACTGGCCGTCCTTCAGTTGTATCTATCTCTACATAGAAATATAGAATAAAGTCTTGCAACTTGGCTATCAACTTTATTATTTCAAGTATCAAGGGACTGTCTAAAGTTGTTTGAGATACCTATTAAGTAAAAAGAGTTTTCTAGTGTGTTTATTTCAGGTATCTTATGGGAAGGACTGTGTGTCTATGAATTGTTAAAAAGCATAAGCCATTGATTAAAACAGCCATGGAATGTGCCGTGCAATTTGTTTAAGAAAAGGCAAGCCAAGTGTGGTGGGGCATGCCTGTAAATCCCAGTACTTGGGAGGCTGTTACAGGGGAATCTCAAGTTTGAAACCAGCCTCAGCAACCTAGCAAGGATTTCAACAAATACAAAATAAAATAGGGCTGATAGAGCTGGAGGTATAGCTCAGAGGTAGAATCCCTAACATTACAATCCCTAGCATCACACACACACACACACACACACACACACACACACACACACACACACATACGACAAATATTTATTTAAAGTAAAGGGAAAAATTACAACCCATTCCTAAGGTTTTCTTTTCTTCCTTTAAAATGAAATTCTACAGGCAACTTGTCATGTAAGACCACAGGTCTCTTGTGGTTACGTATCCTTAGTCACCACCATAGAGGCTTGTCCTTTCCTGGATTTCATTAGGACTCTGCTGTGAAAAATGTTTGTTGCCAGTGACTCTAGAGAGCTCAGTGCAGACTGTGGAAAATGAATAGGAAAAATACCATGTGGAATTGACGGTTTTATAATAACAATTCCAGTGATGTCTTATGGACTACACATTGCAGTAACAGAAACACTGAAGATGATCCACATCATGAATTTTTCTGCAACAGCAGAAAATAATACATGTGTGTACAGATAACCAAACACAAGTGGACATCATTTGCATTTGAAAAGACAAACATACCTACACATGTGGGGAAATTTAGAGCCACAGTTAAATAAAACAGTAGAACTGGTCTGTGCTTTACTTCTTTGGATTATTATGTCACTTCATTTTTTTCTTTCAGGCACAAGCTTTAAATTTCCTTCACATGCTGGTATTCTCAGTACTCGGGAGGAAAAGACAGGAAGATCAGGGGTTCACAACCAGCCTCAGCTACTTAGTGATTCCCTCCACAACTTAGTGAGACCCTGTTTCAAAATAAAATAATAAAAATAGAGCTAGAGGTGTAGCTCAGAGGTACAATGCCCCTGGGTTTCATCCCTAGCACCAGAAAAAAAAATTCCTTCACGAAACACATAAAATATATATCATGGGTTCTTTTAATATAAGTTTTCTGTAATGAGATAAAGAAGAGTGTTATTTGAGAACATTTCTTTGTTGCATGAGTAGAAGAAATGAAATAGAGGGGAGACAGAAGTGCTGTGAAGTGTAAGTTGATCTGAATGTATCTACTGAATATTTCTTAGAAGTGGATTTAACTGTTTATGCCTTCCAATTAGTTCATCCAATGTCAAGCTTTCTTTTTTTTTTTTTTTTTGCGGTACTAGAGGCATTCTACCTCCAAGCTATACCCCCAGCCTTATTTTTCATTCTTTATTTTGAAACAGGGTCTCACTAAGTTGCAGAGTGCCTCACTAGGTAGCTGAGGCTGGCCACAAACCCAGATCCTCTGGTTTCAGCCTCCCAAATGCTGGGATTACAAGCATGCACCACCACTCCCAGCAATGTCAAGCTTTCTTAGTCCACATTTACCCACATATATCATTATAGACTTCCTCTTGGCCTTTACTGACTCTGTGAAAGACTGACTCTCAGAAAGTTTCTGTGGCATGTATTCCATAGATTACAAACAAGGGACTACGAATATAAAATAATTGAATAAAAAACAAAATCAAGGACAATGCTAATAAGTCCTCTTCCCTAATAACATTGAAACCAACATAGATCCATACTCTAGGATTAGAATTAACAACCCTCACATATGACTAAACATTACTAATTCTACCATGTTCGGATGAAATGAAGATAACTTTCTTCAGGGCAATCATACTTAAAATGCAATCAATTAACATGACATATAAAATTATTAGAAATTTTAAACAAACAAAAATAGCATTTAAATACATATAATAAACTATATGCTATTTTCATTTTTATTTCTCAGTCAGCATTCTCACTGCTATGACCCAAAATACCTGACAGCCACAACTTATACAATTCTTTATCCATCCATCTGTTGATGTGTTCCTAAGCTGATCTTATATCTATGTGAATAGTGTCAAAATAAACATGGCCATATAGGTATATCTTATGTATGATGACTTTATTTACTTGGAGTGCGACAGCTTGGTCATATTCTATTTTCAGTTTTTGAGGAAATTTTGCACTGTTTTCTATAGTGGCTATATTAACTCACATTGCCACTAACTGTTTATAAGGGATTCTTTCTCTACATTCCCACCAGCATTTATTACTTTTTTTTATAATAGTCATTCTAACTGGGGGTATGATGCTGTCTCATTGTAATTATGGTGTGTGTTTCCCTGATGGCTAATGATTAAACATTTTCCCATGTATTTACTGATCATTTGTATTTCTTCTTTTAGAAGTATATATTCAGATAATTTGCTCATTTTAATTGAATTTTTTGTTGTTAGGTGTTGTTGTTGAGTTCTTAATATATTCTGGATGTTAACTTTGTATCTGAAAACTAGGTGGTAAATATTCCTCCCCATTATGTAGATTATTTATTGACTGAGTTGATTGCTTCCTTTGTTGTACAGAAACTTCTTAGTTTGATGTGATTGCATTTATCAATTTTGTGTGTGTATGTGTGTGTGTGTGTGTATGTGTGTGTGCACGCATGTGTGCACATGCCTGCTTTTGGAGTTCTACCCAGATAATCATTATCTTTACCAATATCTTGAAGTCTTTCCCCTGTATTTTCCTTTACTAGTTTCAGGTCTTACATTAAGGCCTTTGATCCATTTTGAGTTGACTTTTGTACAGAGTGAAGGGTCAAGTTTCAATTTTCTGCACATGGATAAAGTGTCATTTGTTAAAGAGGATATCTTTTCTCCAATGTATATTTTTGACAGCTTTGTCAAGAATCTGTTGACAATGATATTCTCACATATGTACATAAAGCCAATGGTAGTAATTCTTTCATTGATCCTCACTTTTCCCCTTCCTTTCCTCTAAATCATCTCCATGGCTCCACCGAAGTTTCTCCTCCATTATCTGGAGTCCCTCTGGTATCCCAATTTCTCCAGAGCTTCTGCATATTAATCATATGACCCTTAACTTTATGTGACTGGATAGTATCACTTAACATAATGTTCTCCAGATCCTTCCATTTTCCTGCAAATTAATGTAGCCACTACAGATGGTAGTGTGTGGATTAGTTTTGAGTCTTCTGTAGATCACTTTTGGAAGAATAGCCATTTTGGTGATATTTATTCTGCCTATCCAAGAGCAAGGAAAGTCTTTCCATCTTCTTCAGTTTCTTTTTCAGTGTTTTATAATTTTCCTTGTAGAGGTCTTTTACTTCCTTGGTTAAGTCCTTGGTCTTCTAAGTATAATATCATGTCATCTACAAATAGAGGTAATTTTAATCATTTTTCTATTTGTACTCCTTTGATTTCCTTCTCTTGCCTTATTGCCATGGCTAGAGCCTCAAGTACTATATTGAAAAGAAGTGGTGATAATGGACATCTGTGTCTCGTTCCTGTTTTGAGGGGAAACTCTTGCAGTTGAGTTTTGGAAGTTTATTGTTTCCTCACTGTTCTTCCTTCTCATGTTTTCAGAGTTCTTGAGTTTGTATTTCTGTTTTCTTGGCATCTCCTTCCTCTTTGTGAGCCCTGTGTCTATTTGTTATTCTCTTATAATAAGGTCTATGCTAGGGGTATATTTTGCCTCTACAAATCTGTTTCATATAATCAAACTTTTGAGTGTATCCCCCAGAGCCTCTTAAAAAAGTTATAATTCTTTGTATAGGCAGATAGGAATCTCTGATTGGCTGCAGGCTGTCCAAACTCTATAGGGCCAGAGACTATGATATTCTGCTCAGAGTCATAGCCAGCAGGCTGGGATTTAATGCACCACAGACACCTCCACTTCTCTGCTAACTGTGAACTCATGAAACTGAATAGTGCTGACTTCTGGCCTCTGTAGTCACTGGGCCTAAACTCAGCAGAGCCAGAAATTTCTGTGCTCCAAGGTTGTAGCCTAGTTCACTGAGCTTTAATGGCTCAAGGGCACCACTGCTAATCTGCTGGTTATTATCACACAGAGCACTGTTAGTCACTGGCATACATGCTGCCAGGCACAAACTCTGCTGGAGAGTGTTGAGTTCTCAGTCTGTAGCTGTGATCAAGCAAACCACTGCTGCCCCTGGACTCCCTGATTCTAGGGTCCATAATCTGGCAGGGAGAGATTGTACTGTTCTTAGCCTAGGGCTTGGGTAGCTCAGATATGTAGTCTCAGAGACACTGCTGCTGCTCTGGGTAGCTGCGATCACATGATATCTTGTTGGCCTCTAGTCTTGGTGCTTGGAGTGCCCAAAAACAGCAAGGTGGGAATTCATAGCTTTCTAAGCTGTAACTTGATTGGCTGAATTATTTCACTCCACAAATATCACAGCTGGTGGTCCTGTGGTTATTGCTGGAGACCCTACAAGGGCAGGGTGGACTGCTGACTTTAGGTACCTCATGCCTGAATGTCCCTATGGGCTTTCTGCTAATTCACATTTCTGCTGTGTCCTACTGTAGCCCCCACCCCCACTTCCGCAGGGGTGATTTGCAAACTCACAGCGGGTCTGTTTATTGCCACACAAGTCCATTTGTCCACACATGGCACACTCCCACTAGGACAGTTTGTTAACTCAAGGTCTTGAGGAGCACCGCTCAGCTGCCGCCTCTGGGTATAACTGTGCCATCTGGCTGGGCCGTCTGAGGAGTCAAGTTGTGAGGTATTCAAGCCTGGAGAGAAGAGAATGATTATATTTTTTTCTGATAGTTTTCTGCAGTAACTGGCTTGACAAGATTCTGCTGCTTTTTTGCTGGAGTTGGTCTCTGGGAGCGGCCAGTTCTGACAGTCACCAGTCTAGTGCGGGCTCCCCACGATGCTGTTAGGACCACTCTCCGCTCACCAGGTGAGATGCATGGAGCTCTTTTCAGTTCTCTGCACTCTGCTGCGTCTAATTCCATCATGCTTTTACTGTCATTCTTCTTTTGATTTTTGACTGCTTTTCTTCACTTGCCAAGAAGCAGTTTTCCCGCTGGTTGAATTCCAAGTCTCTTAAGTACCTGAAACACATTGTCTCCTTCTATGCAACCATCTTTAATATATAATTTCATATAATAATAAAAGTAGAATTTTAAAAATTTGAATCCCTTATTCCCAACAATTATATCTCTAAGAATCAATATTAAATCAACAATCTGATGTATATACAAAGATGAACATAAAATATGATCATTATATTTTTAATTACAAATATAAATCTTCTACTAAACTAAATATTCAACAACAATAAAATGCTGAAAGGATGTTCTTTATATCCAATGAAAAGTTGATGCTGACCTTCACACATGTTGTTTTTGAAGATTTTGTCATGGAAGATCAGTCAGAAAATAATGTTAAATTAAAAAGTAGTATACTATAGTATATAAAGGATAAACAACTAAAATATAAAAGAAGATACATATCAAAAAGTTTAAAATTATTTTCTATTGGTTAAAAAAACATGAAAAATAAAGCTTTAGACAATGGGTATATTATTGTCTTTCATAAAATGAAAAAAATGTTGGTTAATACCTATACCTTGATAAAACCAATAGATGATATTTTGCTGTTTATATAGTTATTAGGTGACTGGCTAGACTCACGTTTGAACAATTATGTATATATGGACTAATTCATAGCTCATTCTAGCATTTAATCATATAGTGATAAATGGTTTTTGTTTCATAATCTAAACTTTGTTCCTTGGCATCATCCATGTGCACTGTAGTGTTATTTTTTTAACAATTAGAATAATAATAGAACAAGTGAAAGTGAGTT
Source organism: Graphiurus murinus (assembly GCA_004027655.1). Classification (NCBI taxonomy): domain Eukaryota; kingdom Metazoa; phylum Chordata; class Mammalia; order Rodentia; family Gliridae; genus Graphiurus; species Graphiurus murinus. The sequence continues at coordinate 11,547 of PVLC010012296.1, forward strand.
CATTGTATCACAGTCTGAGGCCACTTCCATGATATCGGCATTAGAAGAATATTCGTCACAATAAAAATTTAGAAAATTTGCTGTAATTTTTGGCAATTAGGAGGGAGTTCTATATTTCAAGATTTAATTGAGGGTATTTATCTCAATAAATGCCAAAAAATGTGTTTCAGCGCTCTGCAAAATTAACTCATTTCTTTCCCTAAGTGATCCATTTAAGTCAAAATGTTCCTGTTTCAGTATTTTGGTGTCCTAATTATTCACATATTTCTGCTCTAAAAACAGTGAAGAAAGTTTCACAGTTAAGCCCTTTGCAGCAGGAGCAAAGTAGCATCCCACAGAAGGTTTGTGACAGTCCCAGTCCCAAGAGACCCCTTCTATTCCACATGGCTGCCTAATCAGACAGTTACTTCTTCTCACATTTCCTGATAATTGCTTCGAAATTTACTCACTTTTAGTGTGAACTTGTGAAGAAGAAAGGTAACTGCATGGTGATATAATAGACCAGAATAGGAGCTTGCAATATTAACCTTAAAAGTTCTAAGTTACTAGCTGGGCACGGTGGCACAAACCTGTAATCCCAGTATCTTGGAGATTGAGACAGGAGGGTTGCAGGTTTGTAGCCAGCCTCAGCAACTTACTGAGGCTCTCAGCAACTGAGCAAGATGCTGTTTCCAAATAAAAAATAGGGCTGGGGACATACCCCAGAGGTAGTATATGCCTTGGTTCCAACTCAGTACCACAAAAAAAAAGTTGCTTTGCACACAATAAAATAGTTAAAAGCAAACTCTAAACAATAAATATTCTAAAACCTTAAATAATGATCAATTTTATTTTAACAGAGAATTCAAGTTGTGTGTGTGTGTGTGTGTGTGTGTGTGTGTGTGTGTGTGTGTTACTGGGGATTGAACCCAGGGGCATTCTACTTCTGAGCTACAGCCCAGCACTATTTTATTTTTTATTTTGAAACAGTGTCACTTAGTAGCAGAGTGCCTCCCTAAGGCTGGTTGGGAACCTGTGATCCTCCTTACCCAGCCTCTCAAGTACTAGGATTACAAGTGTGTGCTACCATGCCCAGCAGAATTGAACTCTGAAAAAGCCAGTTTATTAATTCTTTTATTAAAAAAAAATATTTGTTTTAATTCCAGGCATAGAGATTTGCAAGGACTAAATGGTGAATCCTGGAAAATAAGCAAAATATTAATGCAGTGGCCAGTAGCCTCAGCATGGTAAGGACTTTAGGCCAGGTGATAGTTTAATGGCCTCGAGGAGCTATTAAACACTCTAATGTAGAGGAATTATTCAACCAGAACCATCAGCTTCAAAATATATGAAAAAAGAATTAGAAAATCACTTTAATTTTGATCTTACATTGTCATTTTATTAGTTACACTTCTAAACCCGAGTTAGTTACAAAGTTAGCTTCTTTCGTGAAGAATTAGTGGCACATAACCCATTTTGAGACATGAGAAATGGAATGCTTGTGCCAGGTGCAGCATATATTCCTCTTGACCATTTTCTTATTAAGATTTGCCAAGTTCCGCGTAGATGCCTGGCACTGTACTAGGTGGTACGGATAGGTAGACAAAAAGACATGGCCAGGTGCAGTGATACGTGCCTATGACCCCAGCTGCTTGGGAGGATGAAGCTGGAAGCTTATAAATTTGAGGCCAGGACCAGCAATTAAGACTCTGTCTCAAAATAAAAATAGAATAAAATAAAAAGGGCTGGGGTTTAATTCCCAGTACAAAAAAAAAAGAGAAAAAGAAAAGAAATAGAAAAAGACACCCACACACAAACACACACACACACACACACACACACACACACACACACACACACACACCTAGTTTGCTTTCTTCCTGGTTCTCTATACCCATGGCGGTAGGAGCTGAGCTCTGGGAGTTGGAGCCGTGCCTTTCTGTATTTCATCTAAAGTGATTAATATCTCATTTTTTCCCCACATGGTGTTTTCTTGCAGAGTCTAAACCAGTAGAATAAACCTAAATGTATATCATTTTTATGAACAGCAAATGATTTCTAGAGATTATTCTTGATACTAAAATTTGTTATATATGATTTTATATATATTTAACTTTTTTTTTTTCTACCAAGCCGATACTAAGTTAACTGCTGGGGATCAAATGATTCATGATAAACTGGCTGTGTTCTCATGCAGTCACTTATGCCTGGACCTACATCTGAAGCTATATGTATGTACAACTGAAAAATATTTTGGTTAAGTAATTAAAACACTGTGAAGGAGAGAATTTAAATGTACTGTTGATTGTTTTGGTTTGGCTCACGCATGCTTTTCAACCACAGGCTATTCAGTGGGCTAGGCTCTCCATTTCTGGGCATATTCAAGATTCAGAAAAAATTATCAAATACTCCTGATTCATAGCAATAAAGAAAAATTATCTAAAGAGCTTCCAGTGCAAAACTTATAAAAGATTGTCAATTCTACTTATAGTCATCAATGTGTTATCACTTTATAATACATATTAGCACTGGTAGAGCAATTACAAAATTCTAGGCATTTTTTGACTGTTATGTTCTTATATAAATTCACAAATCCAACCAAAGAAAAAGGTTTTTAAATATTTTATAATTTTATTTTAGTTTCCTCTGACTACAGATTTTAAGATAGAGTGTTTATTTTGATTATTGTTATTCTTCTTATTACTAGCATTTCCAGGTGGTAGGGTTTTCACATGCTTATTCCTTTTCTTTAATCTATAATGATGTCATTCATTTCTAGTTTTCTTAAATGAAGACCACATAATGCCATTTATACTACTTCTGTTTGAGGAATTAATTGGTAATTTACTCATACCTTAAAATAAGGTTAATTTTTGTGAATATTTTAAGAAACTTTAGTATAAGTGTTACAAAGTTACTACAGGTTGTACTTTTACCATTATAAGTTTTATCGACTTATAAATATATTTTGCCTTGAGTTAAACCCTTGATATTTGTATCCTTCTTAAAGAAAAGGGGAGCATTAAAACACCATGTCCCTGAATGCTTGCTTTCTATTTGTAAAAACGTAGCTAAGTTAAGGGAATAATGAGAGCAAAAGTGGGCCAGAAAATCCAATTACATATTATCTGGAAAAACACTAGGGGTGTGTGTGTGTGTGTGTGTATGTGTGTGTGTTGTGTTATTAGGAATTGAACCCAGAGAAATTTTAACTCTTAGCTACACCCTCAGCCCCATTTTTTTTTTTTATTTTGAAACAGGGTGTCTTATTAAGTTTCAGAGGGTCTTACTAAATTGCTGAGGCTAGTCATGAACCTGCCATCCTCCTGTCTCAGCCTTTCAAGTACTGGGATTACAGGCGTGTGCCACTAAGCCCAGCTTTTATGCACACTGGGGGCTAAGGCAAGTTAGTGTTTTCTGTATAAAGCTACTTTCTTGCATGCATAGCAGGATAGTTGCTCTTTGGAATGCTGGTCATACAAGCAAACTAAGGAAGTAATGCTGATGACATCATTGCCTCTACAGCCTAACATAGAAAACCTTCCCCCAGTGGCCACTGGTGCAGAACTGTAGGCACAATGGAAAGGGCACATGTCACTTGTCCAATTGACTGACACTAAACAAAATACTATGAGGGAGAAAAAGTGCTGCTTGATAAAGCTCAATGAAGGACAAAGGGACAGAGGCCCTCTTTGTTCAACTTATTGCTACTGAAATCTTAGAGAAGTCACTGATCTCTCCTCACCTTCCCCCAATAAGTCATATGTCTTACCTGCTGTGTTTGGGCCTTTCAATAACTCATCCCACACCCCTGGTACAATGTGGCTATGGAAGTAAAACTATTGTACCAAGGTGGATGTCTTTTAATGTTGTCATTAGTATTTATATAATAGGCCCACCTTTTGAGTTTTAGCTTTTTTGATTAATACTGCCTTAGATATGTTTGAGGGGAGGTATTTCTAGAATCAGCACTCCTCAGTTTTGGGTCCCACCAGGGATTTGTAGTCTACTGCCTGGATCCCAAAGCCCTCACAAAGGCACTTTTGTCAGTGAATTTTGATGTGGGATGATAGAAGAAGGGAACTTTGTATTCTGTCATCCTTCTGACATTGCTCCTTGGTGACCCCCTTCTCTTCTTCCCTTTTCTTTTCTCCTTTCTTTCACTATAGGGTGATGCATGCCTTATGTTTTGCTAGGAGCTCTTTCAGGCAATTTTAGTTTGTTTTTAGTGTGGCTAACTTTATCATGGTAACATCATACTGTATAATTATTTCTTGAGAGTACGTATTGATTCTTCACTTCAGGTAATGACATAATTAGTAAACTTCCACACCCTTCCACCTCCCGCTTCCCCCCTTCCTGAGGCTAATTTGTTATATTCTTATATGGTTCTGTTTTAAATCCACTAGTGGTTTCCTTTAGAGTGAAACTGCATGTTTACATTTATGCTCAATTTATCAGTTTCAAATATATATGTGACTCTTTTCTTACTTCATTCCTTTTACTCTTTCTATACTTTTAGTATGTGAATGATAAAGTCTATAAATTCACAAATTATAAAATTTAATTTTCTGTTTTAAGAAACATTTTTCTGCTATTTGGGCTTAACCCTATATTTAAGTGAATTCAAAGCTCACTACCAATTCTTTGGCACAGATTTTTTATTTATTTTTACTTCATTGGCTTGTCACCTTGAAGACCTTTTCAAGGAGGACTTAGAGTCACTATATTTCATTGACTCTTGAATTAGTAAAAATATTTTCTGTTACTCTTTTCTTTATTGTCTGAATAGAACATTCTTGATGCTAATATGTTCTTTCTTTGGCTATTTTATAATAATTAAATATTTCCAATTTATCTTTTTGCAAAAATCTGATTATTTTATTTAATATTTGTTTACATATGCAAGAGTTATTTTATTTGTTGAAGCACCATGTCTCTACTTTTACATTGGTTTGATTTCTCTATGCCATATTTTTTTTTTTTGATATGTTATGTTCTTTCATCAGGAAAATCCAACTGTACTTTGGAGTAGTTACCATTCCGTTTGCTTAGTTTTCTTCAGTAGAGATACCTGCTGTAAGTTTTCTATCTTTCATCTATTGTCACTAATTATTCTTATCAAGATAATCTTTGTGACGTTTGGATTCTTCTTCAGTTCATTTTCTATTTCATTTCCTCTGAAATTTGTTTTCCGTGGTCTTGTGATTTTTAGCAGTGTTTGTTTTCCATACTGTTACTTCTTACCTGGTAATAATTACTTTTATAATATTCTTTTCCTCTTTTCCTTTTTCTTGAGTTCTTACCAGTCTATTTTCTCTTATTCTTGTTTTTATTCTATTTTCCTTGAGCCTTATCATTCTCTGTTCTAATCTTATATATTGGCTCCCTCCCTCTTTCAGGCAAATACACCCCAAAACAAATCAGGAATCTTAATGCAAATAAGTTAAAATGTATTTAAACTATGAAGAGAAATATTAAATATTTCAAATTGAATAATTTCTGAAATACAGAATATATTTATATGTATATATTCAGAGGAAGCCTTTCTTCTAGCAGAAGAACCATGATTATGCAACCTTTATTATTTTATTAATAAGAAAAACTTTCAAAAGAAACTAGTTTAGCCGGGCGTGGTGGCGCATGCTTGTAATCCCAGCATTCGGGAGGCTGAGACCGGAGGATCCGGGTTCACAGCCAGCCTCAGCTACCTAGTGAGGCACTCCACAACTTAGTGAGACTCGGTTTCAAAATAAAGAATTAAAAATAGGGCTGGGGGTGTAGCTCGGAGGTAGAATGCCCCTAAGTTCAATCCCCAGTACCACAAAAAAAAAAAAAAAAAGAAACTAGTTTCATTTTTTTCTCCTGATACCTGAAATAAATCTATAAGAATGTTAATTAAAAGTGTTTAAATTCTATCTCTGATTTAGTAGTATCTTTTTATGGGATCTTTGAAAAATATTATTTTTTCTCTATTTCTTGGATTTCATTGTCAAAGATATTTTTTTTAATCGAACAATTTGTTACAGTTTCTGTACAAATGAGATACTTGTGCACATTAAAGTCATTTTTTTTTCAAATATCTAGAACATGCATCTGGAGTCTTAAGCAGACTAGTTATGCACTCTAACACTGAGCAACATCACCAAACATAGTGGCTTTATTTTTATTCCCCCTCAAGAAAAGTCACTGTTTAGACATATCTTTTTTATCGATTATCAGGCAAGAAAATCACATTAATTTTCAGTAAGGTTCTTGGAATATGTAACAATAGCATTTCAACTGTTTACTTGGCTTTGGTGCTTGCAGGGTGGTGCTAAATAGGCAACAAAGCATAGCAGATTAGATTCAAATAATATTTGGTTATATAGCCAGCTTCACACTTATAAATTGGGTGGCTGAGAAAATTAGTTGTTTAATCTGTTGCTAAGTCCCTTTCCTTATAAAATGAGCTTACCAACCATGTCAATCCAATAGGGTTGTTTATGAAAATTAAATGAATAATGAATGTAAAGTCTTTAGAACAAAATGTTATGCGATATGTACAAAATAAAAACACTAACCACACTATTTGGCACAATTATGTTAAGCAAGCCAGGAAATCTCTACAAAAAGAAGACAAATTAGCAGACATGGAACATTTGTCTCTGGGGAAACTAAGACAATTATGACTTCATGTCATGATGGAGTAGTACAGTTTATGAGATCAGGTTTTTAATACATATGGCAGCACCTAGTGAGGCTACAACATCTTTAGAATAATGATACACAATGTGTTCTCAGAGGACATTTTCTAAATAAATTTTAGTTGGCAGATAGCCTGGCAGTTTTATTGGTATAAAGTTTTGCTTGTATGGTTGACAGCTTTTTATTGTTGCCATTGTTGTTCTATGAATAACATTTGCTCTATTGATTTACATTCCCATCCTGAAAGGAACTCTTTCCTTGCATATCCCCGCTAGACAGAGTAAACTTTGGGTTCTTTAGTTATTTTAAGGCTGTAAACAAGAGGTTGCATGGAGTGTGAGTCAGCTTTTCCTCACTGTGACAAATACTTGAGAATAAGCCTGCAAGGAGGAAAGATTTGCTTAGGGTCTTGGTTTCAGAGGTTTCAGTCATGGTTGACTGGTCATCACTTTGGGCCTGAGCTGAGGCAGAACTCTTGGTAGCTAGAAAGCAGAAAGGGAGGGAGGGTAGAAGAGAGGGAGGGAGGGAGACAGAGAGAGAGAGAGAGAGAGAGAGAGAGAGAGAGAGAAAGAGAGAGAGAGAGAGAGAGAGAGAGAGAGAGAGAGAGAGAGAGAGCAGGGCAGGGGCCAGGTACTAGGCACACCCTCAGTGATTTACTTCCTCCAACCATGCCCCACCTGCCTATGGTTTCCACAACCCACAGTCCATTCAAATTGCAAACCCAGCAGAGGATGGATGCATTGATTAAAGCCCTCATGATTCAAATATTTCCTGGAAGCCCCACCTCTGAACATTGCTGTATTGGGGACAAAGCCTACAACACATCAGTCTTTGGGGGACATTCCAGATCCAAATTATAACACATGGGTACTTTAGTAACTGTCTCAGAACCCATTTCCTGTTTAGTTATCCATTCTTTCCCGTTTATTTATAGAATCACATTCTCTATCATCCGCTCTGCATATAAATCATGTCTCCTTCATGAAAAATGATGAGAAACATTCTTCTATTACCTTCTGACTCTATAAAAATTCATGTAGTAAAACCTTCGTAATTTATATAAAATTATTAGAATTACTGACATATTTAATTAACTATATTAAGTACCCCCCCATAATAATACATGGCTTTATGAATGTTCTGTGTTGATGGGAAGAGACAAACTTACCCACCTCAGTAGAAGACATAATTCTACTTGAATGTGACACAATGATTTTAACTGCTTTGATTTCACCCTGAAAGATAAGGACATGGCCAGAGGTGAGTGCTGAGTAGTTACTGTGTGCATGTTAATGCTGCTAATGAAATGATTTGCCTGGGGCAGCCCTGGTCTTCAATGATGTGGTGTGACTCTCAGCTACACTGTGAGAAAAGAGAAGAGACAGACATGGCAGCCTCCCCTTGACTCCCCTTTTCTTCCAAAGTCACATTTCCAACTTTTGGCAGATCATGAAGGGAAACAGTTAATTGGTTAGAAAAAATATATATAAGTGATACTGAAACTAACTTAGGATTCATTCCTCTTTATCCAGACACTAATATACATCAGATATTGATAAGAAGTAAGTTCCACAATGGATTATGGTCTGGATTAATTGGCACAATGCACCATCTGAACTTACGGATGCCTGTGTAATACAGGGATGCAACAGGAAGCTCCTGTACGGCAGAGCTCGGGCAGCCAGCCTGGTCAGCAAAACAGCAGGCTGGCTTCCCTCTGTGATGTGGCAGTTTCATAGATTCAGACGTTGCCTTGAAGACATGTAAGCTGGAATAAATGCTGCATCCAACTGCTCAGCTATTGCTGACCTGCACACATAGACTGAAGAGATGAACCCATAAAGATCTTTAAAAAGATTCTATAACATCTGTGTGATTGTAAAACATTCCCCAGCTTTGAGGCATAGGAAATTTACTATTCAGTCTCCATTTCCATTCTTCTATGTTCTCCTTTTCTGCTCTCTACACTTTCTGCCTGATAAGTCTTGCTAAGTTGCCCCTATATACTCAGCCTCCATGGCTACGGTGCCTAAAGATGCATGTTCTGCTATACCCTGGGCCTACTTCCTCTTCTACCTTTATCTAAAATGGTACCTACCACTCCTAAAAGCTAGTCTCTGAAGTGTTGCCAGGAATTTAATTGATATAATAAAAGGCAGATGGCTGAAAAATTACTTAAATGATACCCTCTCAGAAAACATTTATATCTCACATAAAGGATTCTCATTCTTTCTATTGTTGTTATTTTAATTATACATATTTATAGGGTATAGTGTGATAATTTGGTACATGTACCCAAGGTGTAATATTCAAATCAGGTAAGTATTTCCCTCTCCTTAAACATTTTTGAAAGTTTCTGATTAGCTGACTGTAGTGGCCCATAACTGTAATCCCAGTACTTAGAAGGCTGAGATAGGAGAATTGCAGGTTCAAGACTAGTCTCAGAAACCTAGTGAGACTCTTAGCAACCTAGTGAGACCCTGTTTCTTTTTTCTTTTTTCTTTTTTTTTTTCATTTCTGGGAATTGAACCCAAGGGCATTCTACCTCCAAGCTACACCCCCAGCCCTATTTTTTATTCTTTATTTTGAAACAGGTTTTCGCCAAGTTGCAGAGAGCCTCATTAAGTAGTTGAGGCTGGCCACAAACATGGATCCTCCAGTTTCAGCCTCCCAAGTAGTGGGATTATAAGGAGATCCTGTTTCAAAACAAAAAATAAAAAAGGGCTAGGGGTGTACCTCAGAGGCAAAAAATGCCTCTGGGTTCAACACCCAGTTCCAAAGAAAAGGTTCTGATTATTACTTAATAACCATATTCATTTTGGGGGTTCAGTATAATAGTTTTGTGCATGTATATAATGTACAATGATCATAGCAGGTCATTCATTCATTAACTGCCTATATGGGCAGTATATGAACTGCTACTCTGCTGGCAGAGGCAATGGGGAGGAGTTTTGCATGTGCTACTTTCTCTGAGCACTTTGGAAGACATGAGATGGTAAGCTATTGATTCTGCTTTGTGTGCTCAGGGTCTTGTCCCTGAGTGACTATTTAGAGTTGATTAAGCCTATCCAAAGAAGTATTTCTCTTATCAAATCTTAATCAATCTTGCTGAAGAAATATATGCAAGTGAGAACTGAAGTTAATTACATCTAGAAAATGGAGCTTAATATTTTCTTAATGAAGTTGAGCAGTTGCAGAATGTGGCTCTCTTTACAAACTGAGGTTCTACAAATATTTACAAGAAATGAGTCTTAGAAAGGCTTGAATTTTAACAAATCCTAAGACAACTATATTTTATGATTTTATTGTGCTTTATTTAATGTGTATTAAGGGATGGTTGAGGTGTAATGTCTGCTGTATGTTACTGATAATGCAGTGATTTCCAGAGCCATGACAATGCACAATTGTTTTCAATAGGTAACGTATGAGTTAAGTCACTCATAAATCTTCTATGATGCTCTATGAAACTCACCCAAGAATGAAGATGAAATGGTTTAAAAGTATAGAGGAAGCTCTATTCAAGTACAAAATTGAAGATTACATTAGTACAAAATTTAAGCTGTATTTGTATAAAGGATGGTTGATTTATTTAAAAGCACAAAAGTACAAATTTTAAGCTGTATTTAAGTACAAAAATATAGAGGAAGTTCTACTTAAGTACAACATTTCAAGTTGTTCTCTACATTTCATAGAACTGTTTTGTTTTAGAAAATTAAATATTCATTGTATTCTTCACACACGTATTAAAACATGTATAGATAGATGATAATTAGATTAGATATGATTTGGTCAGAACTGACTCTAGTGATTACTAGACTAGGGAAAGGGTCCTGATATTTTTCTTATACAACTGTAATTATAATTTTGAAAAAGAGCAGAAAATTAAGCCTAGGATTCTCAAATATGACTCCAAATCATAAATTCAACCTAAAAAGTAGAAGTTCTAATGAATTTTCACATCAAATGATCATTTGAGGATATTGATTGCTTAAGTCAACAAACATTAATTTAGTTCCTACATTGAGTAAGGTACTATACTAGAATGGAGACAAAGCATGAATTAAAGTTTATATTCTCTCCCCCAGTGGAACATTTATTTTAGACACAAAAAAACAGAATAAAGCTGGGCGTGGTGGCACACGCTTGTAATCCCATTACTTGGGAGGCTGAAAAGGAGGTTCTGGGTTCATGGCCAGCTTCAGCTACTTAGTGAGGCCCTCTGCAACTTAGTGAGACCCTGTTTAAAAATAAAGAATAAAAATATGACTGGGGGCATATTCCAGAGGTAGAATGCCCCTGGGTTCAATCCTGAGGACTGAAAAAAAAAAAAAAGAAAAAGAAACTTAGATTAAATTCCTAAACAAAATTATCTGTAATATAGATATAGTAGAAATATAGTTGATAAGTGCTATGAAGAAAGTTCAAGTAGTCTACGGGCAATAAGCATAACTAGGAAGGGCTGGATTTTATTTTATAGGATGATTAAGAAAAGCATTTTTGATAAAGTAGAGTTTAACCAGAAACCTCCAGGAAGGAAGAGATTGAGCCAGACAAGAATAAGGAAGAGGAACATAGCAGGTAGGCATGGACAGGTATAAATGGCCTGAAGCACTGATTTGAGAATAGCAAGAAAGCTTTTGCAATTAGAGTTTGAAGAAAGGAATTGGAAATAAACTAATGTAGAAAGGTAGCAAATCATATTTAACTTTCATATTTGTCATTGCATTTATACACAATAAAGTATATGGGTTTTTAAATTGTTTTATCTTCCTAAAGAATAGTCACTCTCTACAGGAATTCTCTCCATTTAAAGCCAACTTTTAAAAATTCTATGTAGTTATATCAATCTTCAGTCTTCTTTGGTTAGTTTTTGCATGATCTGTCCTATTTTAAATATTTTTGTTTTATTTTCAACATTTCTTCTTCCATTTATTTCAATTATTTTCCTTGTAGGCATCATATGGTTGGCAGTTCCATAATTGGTTAAGAGAATCTATGGAAAACCTACATCTAAAATGTTACTCAATGTTGCTATAAGCAAAGCAGTTAGCAAGGCAGGGATGTTTAAAGTCAGTGTTTTTATTAAGTACAATATTGGTAGTCTTAGCCAATGTAATAAGGCAAAAATAATAATAAATAAATAAAACACATATCATTGCAGAGGTATACCATTTAGAAAGAATATTGGATGGTTACTTATTTTCTATTTTTCTATCACCTTAATACATACAGTGACTTTTCTACTTGACAAATAATTTAGGTTCTGAAATACTGTCCACGAGTTTTAGTTCACCAAAGAAGAGTTTAAACATCTTGTCCTTGAATATTTTTAAAAATAAGGCACAGTCTTACTCTTGAATCATTTGTACTTTGCGTTTTAGACTGGTTTCTGCTGTGGAATAAACACTTCACCCTGTTTACATGAAGTAATACCTCTCATGCCTATAAACACCTTTTTTTTTCTGTTGTCTCTTCTTCATTTCTATCATAAGCATATCTTCTCTGAATCTGAACATATCGGAAAGCATAGGGTTAATGGTGCCTCTGCGATAGTTGTCAGCACATGCACAGCAAACAGGATAGAAAAAAGTTGGACAGATTAGTCTACCGGTGATCACGCTAAGATATTCATTTTATACTGCACAAAGGATAGGGATGTCTCACAAGGCATTAAAAATACATTGAATGTATGTATTTATTTATGCGTATTTTGTGGCTAAATTATTAAAATTTATATTACTATGTTTTCCCAGTCGAATGAATATCAATCATAATTTTCTTTATGTTGATGTTTATTTCTTCTTTATGTTAATAGAGCTATAAAATATGTCTTTTTAGTGTTTGTTTAAAATATGTTTTCAATTCCTCTTAATACTTTTATTAGTATATGGTAATTATACATTATAGTGAGGTTCAAAGTGATACAAACTACATGCATACATCACTGGGCATATTTCCTTCTGCATCTCCCCCTCCCCTACTCACCTCTTCCTGTACATGTTAGTGAGATTGCTGCACAACAAGTTTAGATAATCCCAGTATCCTTCTCAATAACTGGAAATAAATTAAGAAATAGTAAAAATGCAAAAGATTTAAATAAAATTGGTGATAAGTTTGATCTAAAAGACACACAAAACACTGCAGTCTAGTTTAAGTGCACACAGAGGCAAAATTATTAAGTAAATAATTTAGAACGGCAACAGATTCAATTTAATAAAATAAGAAGGAATTTAAAGCTTGGTGTGTTGATACATGTCTGTAATCTCAGTACTTGAGAAGCTGAGACAGGAGGATTGCAGGTGCAAGACCAACTTAAGCAATTTAGCAAGATTCTCAGCAATCCAGCAATACCCTGTTTCAAAACAAGCAAACAAACAAAAATGGTTAGGGGTATAGCTCAGAGACAGAATGCCTCTGAGTTCAATCTTCAGTACCAAAATAAAAAAAATAAATAAAATATAGAATGAAGGAAAGTAAAGAAAAAATAAATTGAAACCAAAAAATTAAACAGAAACAAGTAAAACAAAATGTTAGTTTTTGAAACATAATTTAGAAATTCAATGAATGTTTTAAAACAAATATTAGACAATGTTAGAGACAATAGTGAACATGCAAAGCAATTTTTTTGAAAAAAGTAAAATTATAAAATTGACCCTATGTTAGACAACAAAAGAAAAACATCTTTCTAAATGAATATAAATGGCGATCTCCACTGAGAGTGATTCATCTTAAAGTGCTAAAAGATTATAAAGAAAAGAAAAACCTTAATTCCTGGTTTGATGGGAACATTCGAACAAAACTCATGGACCAAAGAAAAAAATCAAACCAAAATGTCAGATACAGAAAGTATCATATTTGTAAGTGTTATAGTATAATTTTTGTAAAAGCAATTTTATTGCAATTTCCAAAAATATTTTATCAGTTTCTCGGTCAGAAAGTTATATTTGTATTTATATAGGCAGTCAGATTACTGAAATAAAAATTTATTTTTTCATTCTAAAAAAATACATTGGAGGAATTAAACTGTTGGTTTTGAAAAATGAATGAATAAATATCATGATATCATAATCATGTTCCAAATCACATATTTATACCTCATCCATTTCTATAAAATTAGAGGAGCCAGCCAAGCTGTCCATTAAGAGATAACTAAGATAAAGTCTGATTAAAAATGTCTTGGTGATATTTTTATATAAAATGCATTAGTTCAGAAAATTTAGTTGCAGAACCCTTTTAGGGCTGTCTACTTTACTTATTCAGAAAGATTCTTAGATCTCACATCTGAATGTGAAAATGAGGAAAGGATGGTATTGCCACTGAGCCACTTCATATTCTACCAATAAATGAAATTAATAGTGGCACATGATAAATTACAAAACAAATCTCAATTATTAATATTCATTTTCAATAAAATTTGCTGCTTTTATTTTATAATTATATACATTTTTAGTAATAATGCACTAATGATTATTGCAATTACATTTAAAGAAAATTTTCACAACTTTAGGAACTCATTGTCTCAGAAAACTTAAAGAAAATAAATTTCATTTACTAAACCTTTTTTCTCCAGAAAATTAAGAAAAAAATATATATTTTATGACTAATGTCCCCTGGAGTTAGGCAACACAGTGACCTGACTGGACAATCAATTGAAATATCTAAAAATACATCCCATTAATACAGTCAATATTTTATCAGTCTGTAAAGGAAGAGGAATGGGAGTATGAGTTAAAGGAGAAAAAAAATGATAATGTGAAGTTTGTAAGGATTAAGGAAAACCTTGGTCGTGTGTGTGTGTGTGTATATATATGTAGACACAGCATACATATGTATATATATATATATTAATCTTTACTAAAGCATAAGCAATGAATAAAAATTATACATATATATCAGGTATAAAAAATGATGTTTTAATATACATACATTGTGAACTTATTATACAACCTAATTAGTATATTCATCAACTCACAAAGTGACCCTTATTCCCTTGTGTGGTGACAGTATGGAAGAGCTACCTACTCTCTTAGCAGATTTCATGTACACAATACATTAACTATAGTCACCATGCTGTACATTAGGTCGCAAGGACTTGTTCATGTTATAACTTCAAATCTTTACCCTTTGTAATCCCATTACTTGGGAGGCTGAAACAGGAGGATCATAGGTTTGTGGCCAGCCTCAGCAACTTAATGAGGCCCTCCACAACTTAGTGAGACCCTGCTTCAAAATAAAGAATAAAAAAATAGGGTTGGGGGTGTAGCTTGGAGGTAAAATGCACCTGGGTTCCATCCCCAGTACCACAAAAAGGAAAAAAAAAATTACCCAATTTCTCATTTCTTTCACTTTGCAGTCCTTGGTAGTTCCTGTCATTCAGATTTCACATATAAGTAAGATTGTGTGATATTTGTCTTTCTGTGTTGGTTGTATTTCATTTATCATGTCTTTCAAGTTCATGTCTATTTTTAAATGTTTGATTGTGGGTGTTCGTTCTCTGTAGTAGATAAGGGCCACTGGAAAAATTATATACAATTCTAAAGAAATTGTATTTGTACATCCAATTGAACATGTAATAAAATTTTGGAATTCAAAATTAAAACTACTTAGGCATACATGAATTTAGAATTTTCCTTTTTGGCAGTTCTGGGATTTGAAAAACTTAGAAATATTTTAAAGATCATATTTTAATAAGTGTTTTGAAGACCAATGTCCTACACCAAAATGGCTAGCCAGAACTCAGTTTCTATTGATGGAGTTTGTAAATTCAGTTTATGTGTGAGAATATTCAGTATTTATATTGGGATTTTACCCAGCAGCTGACTGGACAAAGTATCTGATCTGGGTAACCTATTTCTTAAACCATTAAAATTTCATACTGATTTTAAATATTTCACTGTAGAAATGACAGGTATAAAAAAGGAATCTATAAAGATGTAACATTATCTACAGTCACAAGGCAATTTAGCCCTGTCAGATACCTGATTCACAGCACTGATATATAAATGGAGACCATTGTTATGGTACAGTGCTTGATGCAATGCGAGCAGCAAATAAATTTTTTTTAATAAATAATCCTGGGATATTGATATGAAATTTGATATTAGGCACATACAAGATTCCCTAGTTAGTAAGCCATAAGATATACACATAGAATGTATGTGTAGGAACAAAAATATACACAAATCCTTGGAACATAAGCTTATTTTTCAATTTGCAAAGATCCCGAAGAATTTTATTTTTCGTATTTGAAAATAGCATTATGCAGATAACTCTTGTTTCTCAGCCTTGAAACACTCTATTATTCCCATACCCACCTGAAGGAGAAAATGGTTTTGAATAATATTTTTGTATTGAGGGTTTCCTAAAATCTTAATATTCTAAAAGTAAGGATGTTCTGCTTCTTTGTTTCAAATAATTGTTTTAATGAAATTTATCTGCCTTGGAGATCACCTTGTGTTTGTGATTTTATCTTAAAAAAATACTTAAAGACTGATAGTTCCTGAATTTCATAATTTGCATCTGGAATGGATTTTCTATTTTACTGGCTTAGTCCTTTGCTATACAACAAAAATTTTCACTTGTGTTTTAAGATGCTGCAAGATAAAGCTGATATCCATTATAGCAGAATTTGGTTAAGACAGAGCTCTCACTATATAACAATTGATTTTCCTGTATCTTACAGATGAATCCCAAGTATTCCCACATGGTTGATGCCATCTGTTGTGACTACCAAGATGCTGCAGGCTGCTGCTTTCTCAGTCTTTATTTACAATCCAAAATGAACATTTGTAAATGTGTAAAATTTATAAACAGAAACACAAAATTCTATTCAGGATGTGCAGAATGGGAATTTTCCTTCTTTTTTGCTTTTATGCACAATCTGCTGATTGTGTAGTATTCCTGGACTTGTGGAACCCCGTGGATTCCGGCTCTTTTGCAATTCAGCAATAAGATAATGAAGCTTGTCGTAATAACCCTGAACTATTAGGTCTGTTGATTCAACAAAGACAAATTATATTTTGTTTGGTATAGGCTTAATGTCAAAGGGATTTGCTTGAATTCTAATGTTTGGAAATTCAATTATCCAAAATTTATATAGGTACTATCAATCAGAATACATGATTAGGTAGAACTCTGATTAGTCAATCCGAGACTATAACTGACAAAGAGAAGAAGGCAAACAGAGGTATGATAACAACAAACAAAAAACAACAACAAAAAACTCCTCACAGATGTTTGCATTCATGAATCTGTGAGTCAGTATCTGGAACTCACAATGAAGTCACTCATAAAGATCAGAGAGACCCACATTCACATATGCCTGATTGTGCTGTACCTGTACCTATCGCTCCACTTACATAACAAGTTGTTATAGTTAGATATAAAATGTCCCCCACAGAGTTCATTTATTAATATTCAGGGTTTTATAATTGAATCATGGGGGTTATACTCCCAGCAGTGGATACATTCATTGTAATGGCTTACCTGGGTGGTACCCAGTAGGCCAGTAGGGTGTGGCTGGAGATGGGACCCTGAGGATGTGGCCTTGCAGATTACATACGGCCCTCCCCGCCCTGCTCTCCCTCTTTTGTTTCCAGACTCCATGATGTGAGGAGCACTACACATGTTCTCTCCCTCTGCCTCCATCCCCATGCCCTGAGATCCATGGTTCCCAGCTTCACATGGACTGAAACCATAAGACAATAAATCTTCTTTCCTGTAAGTTATGTGCTCAGATCTTTAGATTATGGCTACAATAATGCTGATGGATATACAAGTTTATGTTCTATCTGCAGTCAGTTCCTTATTTCTCTGACAGTCACTGGGATTTATATTCTGCCTTTGGATACCTTCCCATATTTTTCTTCTTTTGCTATGATGATTTCTCCTCCTGCCTCAAAGTGGATGAAACAGCAGGGAGTAAGGAGTTTAGGAACATGGGTCTTCATCTATCTTGACCAACCACTACTTCAATGACTTTAACTTCCACTGTTTCTTTTTTTTTTTTTTTTTTTTTTTGCGATACTGGAGATTGAACTCAGGGGTGTTCTACCTCTGAGCTACACCCTCAGCCCTATTTTTTATTCTTTATTTTGAAACCGGGTCTCACTAAGTTGCGGAGTGCCTCACTATGTAGCTGAAGCTGGCCTCGAACCCGGATCCTCTGGTCTCAGCCTCCTGAATGCTGGGATTACAAGCGTGAGCCACCACGCCCAGCTTCCACTAAGTTTCTTGATATAACAATGTGTTTGACTAGACTACTGTGTAGATTAATTTTTTAACCTTATTGAAAAACAAAACAAAAACAAAAAAATACTACCCTAAACCCTTATATGTCAGGCAGAAAGCAGAAGCATTAAGTTAAGTAAGATCTGAAGTTTAAAGCCCTGCCCTCTTGGAAGTATATAGTACATCCACAAAAGTCTAAAAACACAGTTTCAAGAGAATTGGACTCAATTTTCTCCTAGGTGTCTTCCATTTTCAATATACTATGATTTAGGATAAAATGTACGATTATTGAAGACTTGGGAAAGAAAGCAGTTGAAGTTAATTGGATCCACCATATGATATACCAATCCTTGGTATCTTTCCAAAGGGACTGAAATCAGAATATTGTGGTAATACTATAACAGCATCATTCATAATAGCCAACTTATGGAACCAACCCAAGTGTCCATCAACAGATGCATGCATTACAAAATTATGAGATATACACACAGTGGAATTCTCTCAACAATAAAAAAAGAACAAAATAATGTCGTTTGCAGGAAAATGGATGGATCTGGAGAACATTATGCTAAGTGAGATTAGCCAGTCACAGAAAATAAAGAGTCATAATTTTCTCTCATATGTGGAAGCTAGGGAGAAATTGAGATACAGGAGGGATGCTAGATAGTGGCAAAGAAACTTCAAAGGAATGAGGGAGGTGGTATGGGGGGAAGAATTAATGAAGGACTCACTTTCATTATATACATATATGAGAATACCAATGTCAATCTAATATATGGGAGAGAGAGGGGGAGGGAGTGTGGGGAAAGCCCACCAAGTGCTGTGTGCATGTATGCCAATATCACTGTGAACTATATTATGATGTGAGACTATAATGCACTGATAATATATAAAAATGTAAAAAAAAATTCATATTATCTGTAGTTTTTTTTTTAAGCTAATACTCTGATATTACTTCTCAGAACACAGAATTGAGAGTTACTTGGTTTCTGTATCCAAAGGTTTTAGAATTAGTTGCATTATAACAAATTTTATTTATTTGTAGGTTAAAAGATGATCACTTCTATGGATAACTGAATATATCATTCAGTTTTCTCATTGGTTAATTAATGGGCCTGTTTAGATGGTAGCAAAGTATTTTTCAAAGACTGGTATTTAATATTCCTCTGAATCCATGATCAAGATGATCAAATTTAAATATAGGCAGTTACTAAGAAAGTTCCAATTGAGAAGAATTTGAATTCAATTAATATTTTAGCCAAATGCAATTAAAATAAATTTTAGTGATAACTTTACCTATAATAAATAATTTACCTAATCTTACACATTTTCCTCCTACTCTTTCTTTTCTAAATCTGCATTGCTACACTAGATTACCCAAAGTTCATATTTTATTAATCCCCATACTGTGGGCTCTCTTTCCCCTGATACAACTCACTATGATGTCTTGCCTAGGCATAGAAAATGGAGAACCATGTGCCACATATCAAAGTAGGGGGCTGAGGTAGGATAGAAGAAATAAAAGAAATAGGCAGAAAGGAGACAAATAGAGAAGGAAAGAAGAACTGTATCTTTAAACCTCAAAACTACATGATCAATCTCCTTTACTCTTAAGGTCTATTTTCCTTCCAGCCTGAATTCTTAAAATGTCCAGTAAATCTTAGAGTACTATATGTTTAGTTAAGTGGTGCTTATATATTTTGTTAGCTTACAGAATGCATTTTTAAACTGACCCATGAATTAGATAATGTTAACTTGAAAGATCTAAGTGCTATTCGTCAACCAGATAATATCAGCCTGAAGATTCTGAGAAGAACCAGACCATTATCTACTGCTCTGTGGTCCATGATCAAAGGAATTATGCTGATACCACCCTACTTGGTAACTATGTATAGAGTGTCCTGTAAAAGAAGAGTTATGTCTCCCTGACTGTGGAGATGGCCTGTATTGTATTCTTCCTTGAATGTGTATTTCTTTGTTTTTCTAAATAAACCTGTCTGAAGCTTTACTCTTAGTCTTGGAAATTCCTTTCCAACCAATATCCATCTGGGCCATAATACTTATCTGCTCCTGAGAGGCTATTCATTTTAAAGTAAGTTACTTTCTAAAAATCTCAGAGTGGCCCTTGATATCACCACTGTGGTTGATTGCAAAAAGGGTCATAGCTCCCCTCTTCTAGGTAATCATGCTTCCTGAAACAATCTTCATCAAGATGTTAGTGACTATTTGATTCAACACTGACCTTATGACATAACTGTATTCATAGAACGTAGCAGATGTGATACTGCAAACAAAAGCCCAGGCTTTAAGAAGCTGCTGTTTCTGTTCTCTGTGAGTACTCTGTCCTGCATGTGACCAAGCCTGGGTTAGACTGATGGATGATATCATGCATTTGCCTTCTCTCTCCAGCTGACAGCCAGCCAGTATATGTGGATAAAGCCATTTTCCAATACTGACGCCCCAGCCTATCTACCAGCATGTTACAGAGGCAAGAATGAGTCAAGGCAAGGTCGGCTTGGCTTAGACTAGTTAATCAGAACTGCCTAGCTAACCCATGAATACCAAATGACTATTATGTTAAGCAATTAAGTTTGGTAGTGATTTGTTATGCCTCAAAACTTAAAACCCTCTTTCATCATCCTATTTCATGCCCTAAATAACTTTTTCTTGGATTAATGGAAAAAATACTCTGCTGTCTTCAAAGTCTCTTTGTAATTATCCTCAGCAGCCTGGTAGTGACAAAGGTTTGCCAAGAAATACACGGGACTACTTGACTTTAAGGGGACAGGTTTCTATTCACAAGGTTTCCTATCTCTAAAACAGACCTGCCTGAGGAAGAATGAATGCTCGCGTGGTGCATTCTGGACTTCCTGATGGCTTTTCTTTCCACTTCCTCTTTATAGGATCCCAGTTCAAAACTTTGATTTGGATCAACAGCTTTATAATGAGTGCGTATATCTTATATTTCCCTCCAAGTTTTATATATATTTGTTGTGTGTGTGTGTGGTATCAGGGATTGAACATGGAGCATTCTACTTCCAAACAACATTCCAACCCTTTTTTAAAATTTATTTTTTTATTTTGAAATAGAGTCTCTCTAAGTTGCTGAGGGACCCCCTAAGTTGCTGAGGTGGGTCTTGAACCTGTAATCCTCCTGTCTGAGACTCTCAAGTATTTCAGTTCCTAGCCTGTGCCACTATGCTTTACCAAAATATTTTTAGGGAGCATGGAAGCAAAAATGTTTGATAAATACCATATTATTGCCAAGTACATTTTTAGACATGCAAATTTTGACACTTTTCTCTCTAGCTTAAAATATTTCAATAGCTCATAGGATAAAAAAGTCCATATTTTCAACATGTTTCTTATGACCCACTAAGACATATATTGCTTAACTTTCTGGTTTTATTTTCTTTAACACAACTTGGTTTTGGTTATGTTGCACGACTCCTAAGTCTCAGGCACCTTACTGTGGTTTCTCCTCTTGCCTTTGCCTTGAAAACCCATGCTCACGCATCCTTTCTGGTCACCCAAAGCCCTGCCCAAAACCTGGTCCAAAGTTCACTCCTCCATGAAACCCTCAGGAGTGTTCACTTCTCCACCTCTTGGGTAGAAATAATCTCACTTAACTAGCATGGTGGTGCATGTTTGTAATTCTAGTACTTCGGAGACAGAAGGATCAACGTTCAATCAAGACCAGGTTCAAGTAAGACTGTGGTGGGGTTCCGCGTGTTTCCCAAAAAAATTAATTCGGGTTCTTGATATTGTGAAAAAAAGAATTTCAACACATATCATTCACAACATCTGGCAGGTTTTATTTTAAAGGAAAACTGGGATGCAGGAAAAAAGGAAGGGGAGTGAAAAGGGGTCCCCGACCACCAAGTCCTAGGGCATGTTCCCCGAGCAAGAGAGAGAGAACACGTGGAAGTCCAAGGGGATATATAAGAGAGGGCGGGGTCCTCATTTCCAGCCCCTCTCTCTCAGGTTTCAAGTGATCAATAGGTGGGCTTCAGGTGAGGACAGGTCACAGAAAAGCTGGCTCCTCCTCTTTCCAGGTGTGGGCTCCAGGTGGGGGCTTGACTCCTCCGGAGTTTGGTGGTAAGAGAGACAAAGAGAAGCTTCCAAGGGGTGGGGTTGGCTTTACTCTCCAGATTTTTTTAAAAAAGGCTAATATTACAACTATATTTTTATGAATTCTCCCGATACCTCCTTCTACCTAACATTCCACTTCTAGGCTACCTCAACAAGACCATGTTTCAAAATACAAAAGAAAAGGGGGGTGGGTGTAGCTCAGAGGTGGAATGCTCCTGGGTTCAACCTTTAGTAACACATAAAAGAACACACGCTCATGTACACACACACACACACTCACACACACACACACACACACACACTTATTCTAATCCTTCAAAGTATTTTAGTTTTGATTAATTAATTTTTTTTCCTTGTTGGTTTTTTATTTCTGTGTTTGTTTCTTCTGGCTATGACTTTCTTATAAGACAGGTAACATCCAGGTATTGTTTTAGCACCTTCTTAAAGAAACCTTAGCATGGGTGGTCACACCCTATCTTCATTAATGATTAGATTTCAAAAGGATGGTTTCAGACTCATGAAAAAGCTCTGTGCAGTAAAACTAACAGAGGCTTTTAAAAAGATTTACATTTCAAAGGGGACAAATCACATTAACTGTTTTTCTAAAGTGAATATTCTAAGAGAGAGCCTAAAGGTAGAAAAAAAAGTCAGTCTAAAATTTTGTCAATCTGGGAAAAACTTTCAGGCAACCTTGGTCAGTATAAAAAACATATTTTAATATGATGCCAAGGCAAAGTATATAACAAGGTTTTAGAACTATTTCTTGTATTTGGAGTTGTAACTTATATTTTCAGGAAAATCTAGGAATTTTGGATATCTTCTGTTTCAATCTTTTAATATAGGAATTCTCTTTTGGGTAGGAAACCATTCAAAAAATTCTTTATGGATTCATTCTACTAACCCTTAAATGTCATTATTTCACAAAGAAGTTATTTTAACATTGCATAATTATAACTTACAAATAGTCTAGTATTGCTCCGTTGCTATAAAACAGTCTTAAATATAGAGCCTATGACAAATAATAGTTAAGTGTCTATAATTTTATTTTCATAATTAAATTAACATATAACTCGTTACTGGTCTTCTTAATTTGAAAGTATAGGTATAGAATTCATTTTTTTTTCAAAAGATAGTCTGGTGAAACACATTTTAGAGGCATGTGAAGCAACTTTGATAAAAACTTTTACAATGCTTAAAATATTTGATTAATTATTTTCCCCAGGCTATGGATAATATATGAAACCCAAGAAATTATCATGGAGATGTCAAAAAACTTGATAGAGATGCTAGATCATTACAGTTGGAGTAAAGTATCCTGCTGGTGTTTGTTATACTTCCCAGTAAATTTCCTTCATATGTTTTAGGCAGCAAGCAAAGGCATCTAGGGAAATGTACCAGGCTATCAAAATAAGTCTCTGTTTTATTCTGCTTGAAATCTTTGTTGTAAATGCAGTTAAATCTGCCTTCCTATTTATCTCTTTACCTTTCTCTGTTTTCTTGCAAAAACCTAGTAATAATTGTCAATATTAAGGTGCTAGCTCTTCTTTCCACATTTCAGTTGCTGCAGTCGCAGTCTCTGATGCCAGATACCTGCAAGCTCACACCTGCTGCCTTCCTGGGCTTCCCTTGACTACAATAGGCAATAGATTGAGCCCAATGTCATGCACCTGAGTGTGCTAGTTGGGGTTATATAGTCTACAAATAAGGTGAAAATTACAGATAGTCAACTCCTCCAGAACTTCTATGATTGGCAGTTATTGCCATTTCTTCAGTTAAACACCAAGCAAATTTCTGTGTTTGGAAATCATTTTATTTAAAAAAAAACTTTTATTTATTTGTACTTAAAGTTGAATTCAGAGGCTCTGAGCTATACTCTCAGCCCTTTTCATTTTGTTTTTAAAAATTTGAGACAGTGTCTCAGAACATTGCTGAGAGTCTCGCTAATTGCCAAGGCTAACCTTGAACCTGGGATCCTCCTGTCCAATTCTTCCAAGTACTAGGATTACAGGTATGTGCCATCATGCCCATTAACAATTACTTTAAATAGGTGAATCATATGCATATCCTATGGGATTGATATAACAGATGAAATATAAAAATCACATTTTATATTTCAAGAACTCATAAAAAATTAGAGGAATCATGACTGTCCAACATACACACATGAACCTGTGTACACATACACTCTGCCATTGGAACCCAATTCTTCTAGGTTATGGGAACTGAACACAAGATAATTCCCTGCCCTTGTATTAAACTATGCTGGAACCAAGCAAAAATAATTTTGCTGCTTGCTCCAGGAAATAACCTGCTTCTAGGAGATAAGAGAATGAACCAACTAAAGGGATTACTTATCAAAGCTAACAGCTTCTGATCAAGACTTATTTCAAGACCCTTGGCTCTATGTGCCCAGCAATCCAAAGTTATGATATCTAAAATGTTACTATATTCTAACTAAATTCTAGTCTTGCAAACTCCCTGAAAATCACTTAGTCCAGGCCCTGAAACCCTACAAACATCTTGCCTTAATTTCCCATTTGAGGCTGCTAAGACTTTATGGAGGTTGTGTTCTCCTTCACTGTAGTAAATGCAATAAACTTAATTTTGATTAACAAATTTTCCGGGTGGTATTTTGGGGAGTCAACAATGAGATCTAAGTGCCTATATGTGTCTCTATGCTATTAGTATGTCTGAAATTCAATACTCTCTCATTTCTCAGCTATTTGTATTCTACATCTGTGGAAAAATAGAAGCCTGCTTCTATATTTTTCTTTTCTTTTTCTTCAGTTGACAGCAATGTAGGTGGAAAACTGTCCTGAGCCTCTCTGGTGAGGCACAGACTCCAGTTACCCATCCTTCCCATTCCTCACACTTCCCTGTGATGCTGCCATTCAACTATATCTTACTATACATACTTCTTAGAAATTATAGTTCTTTGTTTGCTCTATTTGCCAGACTGGATCCAGAAACTATAGCACATTTGTTATATTTATTCAGTGCAATTGTATGGCCAATTCTCTTAACAATCAAGTCATTGATTTCTAATACTTGCTCTTTACTTATATCTTAACTTTTGTTGATCCAGCTTCCACCATTGTTATAATATGGTTACTATAAATAGTTTATGTAAATACAATTCTTATAAATAAAGTAAAAAAAAAAAAGGCACATTTAAACCAATAAGCTAATAATTACTAGCTATGTGGTATGGTTTATCTCTGAAATGCCCTCCCTCAAAATATGTTGAAAGCAGGGCCCCCAATGCAGCAAGGCTCAGAGATGAGGCATAGGTGGAGGATGTGGATGGGTGGGGACATGGTGGCCTTGAGGGCTATATGTGTCCCTGGCGCCCTCCTCTCTCTCTTTTTGCCTCCTGGCTGCCATGACTCAGAATTTTTCTTTGGCTATGCTCTGCCACCAGGATGTTTCTGCTTGAGAACCTGCTGATCACAGATTGAATCTTGGGAATTGTGAGCCAAAATAAACCTTTCCTCGTCTACGTTGTTCTCCCTAGGTGTTTTGTTCATGGTGATGCAAAGCTGACTAACAATCGGTGTAAAACTTCAGACATCAGAACTTCACCAGGCATGGTGGTACATACCTGTAATCCCAGCTACTTGGGAGGCTGATGCAGAAGGACTGCAAGTTTGAGGCCAACCTGGGTAATTTAGCTGGACCCTGTCTCAACATGGATATATAACAAAACAAACAAAAAACAAAACCAAAAAACAAACCAGGGCCAGGGTGTAGCTCAGTAGTAGAACATCCTGAGTTCAAGCTGGGGTACTAGAAAGCACACACATACACACACACACACACACACACACACACACACACACACACACACACTCACACACATACCCCAAGAAAACAATAAATGACAACTACAGAACCAATTGCAGCCTATTTCTTCACTGATAGGAAAAAAAAAAAATTACCCAATGGATTCAGTAGAGGCAGGAGCCAGGCTATGTCCTTGAAGATAACTCTGTGCTAAAAATATTGGGACAAGAGAGGAAAATAAAACTTTCTTTGTAGGTCCCCTTCTGAAGTAAACAAAGCAGGGTCTCTCCCAGCAGTTAAGGCTACAAGATAAGGCAGCTAAGTCTAGCAAGATGGTGCCATCAAGTCCAAGCCATGTGGGGCCCAAGATGGCAAAACCCAGTCTTGGCCATGTGGAGGCTAATATAGGAAATCTAGCTCAGGAAGCAGGAATGAAACCTGACCCAAGCCCCTGTACTGATACCCCTGCCTGTTACTGATCCAATTTAAACCTGTCTCTTGGGGGCTGTATAATCTGTAAAAATGATGCCATTTGGGTCTCAGACCCAGAGCTTTGCTCACTGGACCTTCACTGGTGAATAAAGAGACCTGTCTTATACTACTTTGGTCTCTGTTTCTTGTTCTCTGGGGACCAAGCTTCCTGTAACAGAATAACATCCTATATGTGGATTTATCTTACAAATATAAATTGCCTGAGATACATTACTTAGTAATCTATCAATCAATGGAATCGAATGGTTTACAAGCTATAAAAACACACACACACAAAATGTTTCAGCACTGTATGAATTTGGATTAATAAATGACTTTGTTATATCAAGCTGCATTTTGTCTTCCAGATAGAACATGGGGTGTAGCAGCCTAAAATATCAACTTGGAAGTTCAGAACCAGTAACTTGAATACTTGTTTTGGGGGGAATTCTGGGCTTCTTATTCCCCTGACTCTTGTGGCTGCTCTCCTGGTCACTGCAGTGTTCATTAGCATCGGAGTATGTGCCTGAGCAAGGGATATGAGCCCAGATGAAACTCTATTCTGTGTGTGATTTCTTGTTAGCAGCCCTGTGAAATATTTGTTAGGGGAAAGGCTTTACTTCTGCATGCATCCTCTCCTCATTCAGGGAAGGTATAAGCAAGGAATAGGCTATAAATACTTAACTTGATGGTCTGTGTACTATGACATCAAATGGCTTCAAAGGGATCTCTATGCCAAAAGACATTGTAACTAACATCATTAATTTCTGCCACTTGGGGCTATAATTTTGACTGCTAAAGAATATTGTATGTATTTACCTTTTATATATAGGAATATATGTTTACATACTTCAAAGCAATACATATTTAATGTTAATTGTACTAAGTGTTTGAATTTTTATGTGAGTGTGTTAAGAGTACACAGAGATATGTAGCAGCTTTTATGGTTTAAAAAATATAGAGATAAACCTGTTGTAGACTTTTCAGACTGACCTGACCCTGATTTTCAAACCCAGATGAATTTAGGATGGAAAATGGAAAAGCCCCATATGACAGGGTCTTTCTAACATGTTTTTAAATTCTCCATCTTTAAGTAACTGAAAGATTTTCAGTAAATAAGTTTTGATTCAGCCATTAATATCAAATGAAACACCTTGGGAAGTTGACATGGCTGGAGGCATTATTCAGAGACAGAATTTATTCCATTCCCTCTGGGCACGCATTGTTAGCAATCAGAGGCAGTTAACAAGCTCTCTGCTGAGCTCACCCCTGGCTGCAACTCCAGAAACTTAACAGTAGTTCTTCAAGAAACCCTTGATTAGAATTCTTCACAGTAGTCCAGCTTGGAGGGCAAGAAGGGGAAATCCACTGTGACCAGGCCTCCATAGAAGAAAGAAGTTGGTGATTAAGAAAGAAAAGTCACTCCAATTCCTCAAGCTAATTTTAAAGAAACACAATGACTTGCCATTATCTACCAAAACAGCCCTTTATTCTTTTAGGTAACTGACAGAAAAAAAAAATAATAACAAGTTTACTGAAAAACAAACCTCTGTATCATTTTATTTTTGATAGTATGCAATGCAGTGTTACAACAGTCAGTTAATGCCAAACACCACAAATCCAAAACCAGGGTTTTAAAACTGGCACATTTATTTGAGTAGTTCAACAGTGAGCAAATGTACTTGGGTGTCTGTCATGCTGAGGGCCTCCTGGGCAGTTCTAGGAGGTCAATACTTACTTCAAGGCCATGGCAAAACTTGAATGTAGGTGATTCTGTATCTCCAGGATCAATCAGGAGTGAACCTGTGTGCAGGATGCCCTCACCTGCCCTTCTGTTTTCTGAGAAATTGCCAAGGTCTCTGCACTATGTAATACTCCATGGGAGAAATCTAAGCACAGTTTTCAGAGATAAAGCAAGCAATTGAATTAATTTACACTTTTAAGAAAATAAATAGCCAAGCCACAGACTAGAATATCTTCACATTACATTTATCTGGAAAAGACCTTGCATCTAGTCTATGTAATGAACTCCAACAGATGACAATAAAAAGGAAAATTACCCAGTAAAAATGGGCATAAGTTTTGTAAATAAGTTTCTGACATAGATATATGAAAAAGCTAATATGTACGTGGAAAAGGTGTTCATCATTATTAGTTATTAGAGAAAGCAAATTAAAAGTACACCAAAATTAAAAGCCCTGTTTTATTTTTTATTTTGAAACACAGTTTCATTATGTTGCTGAGGCTAGTCTTGAACCTGCAATGCTCCTGTTTCAGTCTACTAAGTACTGGGATTACAGGCATATGCCACCATGCTCAGTGAAAACTGGAGATTTCTTATAGGTGGACTGTGCATCTACAATACAATTACCTTTACATATCCACCCAATATACATCTGTGTATTTGTCCATGAGAAATGATTATATATATAATATATATAAAACATATATATATATATATATATATATATATATATATATATATCCTCAAAACAAAAATCCTCACACTAGCTTTCTTTATTGTAACAAAATACTGATATGATGTTTTAGATATAAAAATGTTCCCTGAAGAGCTCATGATGAAGGAATATCCTTCTATACCAAATTTATTGATGTTACAGTGTAAAGACTCTGGATTTTGTTATTTTTCTCTGGATAGTGGCCTACTGCATTTGAGACGATAACTTTGATATGCCAATTTAAGAAAGAGTCTTCCTATTTTGGAAACAGATGATCTTAACCTGATACAACACATACTGATGAGGTAGAATAGAAAGAATAAAATTTAGGCAAAAAGGAGACATTGGGAAAGAAAGGAAAAATATAGTTTTAAAATCTGGAGAGTTCATAAGCTAACTCCACCCTATAGGGTGTGCCCAGGTCTTAGGCAAAAGTCTTATTCAGGTCCACACCTTTAATCCCCTGAATCCCTGCCCCCACCTGAGATTCCTAAGGACAAAGATCAGACCTCAGCGACCACCCATTTTTGAGATCTGAGAAAGGGGGACACCACCCATTACTGATACCTGAGAAAGGGAGGTCTGGACTTCTGTGCCCATCCCTTCTTTCGATGACCACCTATGACCACCTATACCTGAGAGGAGGAGGTCCAAACATCTTCTGTGCCAACCCCCTCTTGGAAGTCTATGTAAGGACTGAAAAAGACTGCAAAGCTCTCTCTTGCCCTCCTGCTCAAGTGGCCTGGAAGATCTCTGCTCACCTGTTTTCCCAAGTCCCTTATTTTCCTGAATAAATTCCTGCCTTTTGTTCCTGACTGGCACGTGTTAAAATTCTTTTTATCAAGGAGGCCAAAAACCCAGGAGTGACTCTGTGTTGTCCCACAATACTATGAACAAGTTGGTGTAAATAATATTTATTTTACTAGAGAGACACTTACAATTCAGCCAATTTTTAATTCTCAGAGAAAACATACGTTTGCCTACTCTTGCTGTGTGTGTGTATGTGTGTGTATGTGTGCATGTGCACGTGTGCAATTTGAGGGTGTGTGTGTACGGGTGAAGGAAGAGGATAGTATTGTTTTGAATGTAATAATTTAACATTGGTGATAGAATAAAAAAATGTAATGTATGCACCGGTTTTAATACATACATTTATTTACTACATGTAATTTTTATATTTTGTTTGCTTATACATACTTATAACACATTTATGATGTGTATTTGTATATATCATGCTTATAACGTGCATAGTTAAAATGTAAATTCAATAAAAATATTTAAGGTATAATAGAATACATAGTTGATTTTATCCAGACATGTTCTAATTCTGTAAATGCTAGAGAATGTGGCTCTACTGGAGGTTCAAAATGTGTTGATGCTTGCAAGGGCTTCCAGTAAAGGTAACTGATACATTGGGGAAAAAAGAGAAAGATTTAAGTTTTTCTGTTTGTGTTGCTGCCTCTGGTCACAGTATTTGACCACCCTCCATGCTCTCTCATAAGTAAGCGACTAGATAAGCTCTAAAATATATTTGAAGCAATTGTCATTCTGTGAATAAATGTAATAGGTGTAGAACAGGATAACGAAGAGATAAAGTGCCTGGGATTATGAAAAATGGGACAGCAGAGTCAAAGGAACATCATCTTGACTGACTGACCTGTGACCCAGGACAAAAAGATTCATAACATTTAAGACTTATCTCCTACATATATGAAAATTAAATAAGCTCATATTATTACCATTTTATACTTAATGGATATCTATTTTCATGGTTATAATAAAAGCAATCTAACATTACAAGAAAATGATGAATTATATTAAGAGATGGTATTATAATGTGGACATTTAAAAAATAGGAAGCAGACAATTTGGAACTGAATATATGGGATTTGTATCTAAATTAGGCTAGTTCCATTAAGGCTTTGCTATAAGCCAGATTTCTTACTCTATATATAAACTAAAGATTTAGTTAATAAATTATAGTAATAATGATTTTATTATAGAGTTCCACAAATAAAAATAGCAAATATATCATTAGTTGGGAATTTAGTTATTAGTTGCCTTAATAGCATACCTTTGGGTAATTATTTTAGAAATAATGTATTATAATATTATATATATATGTTTATATGTGTGGATGATGTATGATTAATACTTAACAGAATGCTACTGTCTCTTTGCATAAAATATATGTTAAACCACTAATTTCATGTCCAATCCAAATGTTTTCATCCTATGGCTCCTTCTACCAGACAAGAATTAAGTATGAAATGTGTAGAGAATTCATATCTTTGCAGCTCCATCAAGGAGAATGGATGATCAGCACAGAGGGAGCTGCAACATGCAAGAATCTTGTACTCAGAGCTTAGTAGCCACTCTGGGTGACCGTTCAAAGTTGGAGAGCTTTTGGGGTGAGAATTGCCTCATGTTTATTTTTCCACCAGAATTTCTCTACCAATGTGGAGTCAGGAGTGAGGAGTGGATACAAAGCACACTTAAGTCAGAATGTAAATCACAGTAAAGGAAAAGGGCAGAAGGTAGTTTTGAATCTGATTGTAACTAAATAGACTGATGAATGGCATATAGGTAGGTTTTAGGTACTTGAGAAGGGTATTTCCATAGGAAAATTATGTACCTTCTGAAATATGGTTAGAAATAGAATGTTAATGTATATAGTTAGGGCCCAAATCAGCTTGAGTGTACAAAGTACCGAAACTCAGGAAAATGCATACTTCTGCTTCTCTAGGCAAAAGTGTGCACCTTCTTTTAGGGATAAAGCTTGTGTTAAGTGTGAGTTCTTTCAGAAGAAACTTGTAGTTCTATGGATGCAGTGGGAACATTTTCTGTTGAATCCAACCACTCCGGATCGGTAGAGGAGAGGTGTAATGAACATATCATCTGTACTGCTTCCCTTACCGTTTTCAAAATGAGAAAATATCAGTATATTCAACACAGTGAAAATAATTTAATTAATTGTGATGTGTGAGTACATGGAGAAAGAGAATCTAATGGTTCTCTAGAAATATTTTAAGGGAGAAAAATCACATTCTCACATTGATTCAAATTAACTAATGGCAGAACATTGCAATCATTAAGGAGGAAATTTTAAAATTCACTATTTTTTTTTTTTTTTTTTGCGGTGCTGGGGATTGAACTCAGGGGCTTTCTACCTCTGAGCTACACCCCCAGCCCTATTTTTTATTCTTTATTTTGAAACCGAGTCTCACTAAGTTGCGGAGTAGCTGAGGCTGGCCGCGAACCCGGATCCTCCGGTCTCAGCCTCCCGAATGCTGGGATTACAAGCGTGTGCCACCACGCCCAGCTCACTATTTTTTTTGAAGTTGCATTTTGGGGACATATATTTATAGGTTGTTACTCATAAGGAACAAGAAACATGCATATCAGAGATGAGTAATTCAAAGCTAGGCTTCAAGGATGGAAACTGTTTTACATTGATGAGGTGTATAGAATTGCTTTAGATTTTATAAAGAGCCACAGATAAGCCTTCATTCATCTGATGACAAAACAAGACAAGGAGATATATTTGGGTACTCTAACTTTGCATAAAAGATGTGCTCGACGCTTTTCAGTGGAGCAGATCATTTAGAAATGATTGCAATCACAGCTGCTACAATGGTGAAGGGGGTTCCAGAGGGTTCTTTTTCAGGTATATGGCGTGTTATGACATTTTGCGGAATAGGATTTTACTTGCTTTTTCATCTTTAAAATTTAGATTACTCATCTGTATCCCATTATACCACTGAAGATAGAGATTTACGTCTCAGAGCAATGTATATATTTTGTGGAAACAGACTGGATAGTGACAGCAGGCTAGTACACACTTTTATGGAAATAGTGACACAGGAATGGATTGAAAAGTGGTTCTCTATCATATGCAGAAAGCAATCTCAGGAGGCTTGCACACTAGAAAAATAAACTACAAACTCCACCATTCCATATGAAAATAACTAATCATGATACAAATCACAGCTGTGTTTCATAGTCCCAATTAAAAACAGATCTTGCTAAACATGAAAGATGTCTTAGCCTTGATTTTATCATTTATGTTTTCGTAAATTGTACAACTCAAGGGAGATTCAAACCAAAGAAAATGTCCCCTGTCCACATATTTCTGCAATTAAAAATCAGATACTATTATCAAAGTGAACTATTTAAATCCTATTCTGAGCTGTGTAATTTTTAAAAAAGAGCCATAGAAAATATGTAATATGGACTTCCGGGAAGATGGCGACGGAGTGAGACACGTCTCAAGAGCCGCTGTGAGCTCGATTCAAAGCAGTCGTGGATCCAGTTTTTTGAAAAAAGAAAAAAAGCAACAAAAAGGTGGAAAACGCTGCGAAAACTGGAATACAGCTGAGCAGAACCCGGAAGACCGACCAGAGAGAGCAAAGAAGCCCGTCTCCGCGG
>PVLC010012297.1:0-44659 GCA_004027655.1 Graphiurus murinus
AAGGAAGGAAGGAAGGAAGGAAGGAAGGAAGGAAGGAAGGAAGGAAGGGAGGGAGGGAGGGAGGGAGGGAGGGAGGGAGGGAGGAAAGGAAAGAAAGAAGGAAAATAAAGTAATGGTAGATTAAATGAAAGGGATGCACAAAAAGAAAGAACTCTTGAAATGTAGGTGGAATTTTATACTAATCCAAAGCAAAAATAGGAGTTTGAGGACCTCAAGGAATCTGGGTTAAATATCTTTGGCTAGAAAAATTGACCAGCTTTAACTATTAAAAATTAGACAGCAAACAATGAAAAATTAACAAACTTATTATCAGTGCTGAACAGTGATGATATTTACATTTTGAATGTTATATCTCATTGGAGTTAAGAATAATTAATATCCCATGAGTATCCCCACCAAAATTTCTGAGGAATATAAATTTACAATTGAAATTCATGAAACAAATAAGAATTAATTTCCATGTGCAAAATTCAACAAAACACAAAGATTGAAGGAGAGATACACATCTAAATATCTTGAGTACAAGAGAGTGAGAACATGAACAAAAGGAAAAAATGTAAAGAATATAATATAAGTAGTAGACTAAAAAGGACATGTCAAAAGCAAATAGAATATAGAGGACTAAAATGATCTTTGAAATTTTGAAAAAGTATCATTCAAAACTGCTGTATCCAGTGTTACTAATTTTTAGTAATAATACTGAATAATGATGTTTTCAAGCAAGCACACGTTAACAATGAATTAATAATTATAGTGAAATATTCATTTCAGGGAGAAAGAGATAATCTAAAAGAAAGGTCAGAGAAGCTGACAAGTATTACCAGTTCTCAGCAAAAATAAATTATAATTTATGGCATTAAAAATAAGTAACAAAATAATAACATAACTTGAAAGAGAATGACTGGATTTAGCACTGTAGAATTAACCTTACAGTGTGAAATTAAATATGCAAACTTTATTTCCACTGTCAAATAAAATAATAGAAGTGAAAGTTTATCTTGGAAGGGAAATGGCAAGAAAATATAGAAAAAAAAAGAGAGAAAAATAGAATGCAGGGAAACAATGGTAGATATACTACAGATGTACCTTTAAGTAAATTCATAAAAGCTTTACAAGAAAAATGCTCAATTTAAATAATCAATCCAGAATTCCATATTCTCTTGATGATATAATAGCTCTCTGTCAGGCTAATCTTCCCAGAGAGAAGCATAAGTTCTAGATAAATTCAAACAAAATAATGAACACAATGTTAATATAATTTTGGACACTGAAGCCGCCTAGGATTTAAGTAATTAAATCCTAGAGAAAAGGTAGTACCCTTGGGTGATTATGATATTCACTTTAACCTTTCTTTTTTAATTGTGCAAAATTATTGCATAGCAAAACCACTACTGAATTTTTAAAATTTGTGCTTTGTAATTATACATCATAGCGAGGTACAGAGTGATAGAGATGTGTGCACACAAGGCTTATTGTGTGTTTCCCTCCACATTTTTCCCTTTCCAAGTAAGGTTCAGAAGAGACACTATGTTAGAAGCCAAGAAGAATGTCTAGTAAAAGGAGCACTAGTATCACTGATAAACTCAGTAGAGCAATTCACAATAGTCAAATTGTGGAACCAGTCTGGGTGTACATCTACCGATGAACGGATTATGAAATTATGGGATATAGACACAATGGAATTTTATTCGGCCATAATAAAGAACACAATCATGTCATTTGTAGGAAAATGGGTGGGATTTGAGAATATTGTGGTGAGATTAGCCAGCCACAGAAAGTGAAGGGTCATATGTTTTCACTTGTTTGTGGAAACTAGAGAGAAACTGGGAAACAAAGAGGACTTCGGATAAATGAGGGGAGATACTAGTAGAATACAGAATAGTGGGAGGGAATTGGGAGAGAGGGGGAGAATGTGAAAAAAGAGATCTGATGATGGAAAAAACTTCAAGTAATCCTCTGTTCATATATGAAGTTATCTATATTCATGTTAATAATATCTATGGTAAGCCAGGCATGGTGGGGCATGCCAGTAATCCCAGTTTGTGGGAGACTGAGACAAGAGGATTACAAGTTCAAGAGCAGCCTCAGTAAGTAATGAGTACTCAGCAACCAAGTGAGACCCTGTTTCAAAAATAAATAAATAAATAAATAAATAAATAAATAAATAAACAAACAAACAAAATAGGGAATGTAGCTTGGAGGTATACACACACACACACACACACACACACACACACACACACACACACACAATGCATCTATTGGGAAGGAGAGGGAACAGGATGGAACCCTGGCAGATCTTTGAAACATCACTTAGGTTTATTGCCAGGTGCTAAATCTTCAGTTTTGGGATAGTGCTCCAAATAAAGTGGATTATTATTATTATTATTATTATTATTATTATTATTTTTTTTTTTTTTTTTTTTTTTTGTACTGGAGATTGAACCCAGAGGCATTTTACTTCCAAACTACATCTGTAGCCCTATTTTTATTCTTTATTTTTGAAACAGAGTCTCACTAAGTTGAGGAGGGCCTTACTATGCAGCTGAGGCTGGCCTCAAATCTGCGATCCTCCTGTCTCAGCCTCCCAAATACTGGGATTACAAGCCTGCACCACCATGCCGTGCTTGAAATTCTACTTCCTGATAGTAAGTGATGACTTTCTTTATCACAGTCAGTGATGTTGGGAAATAAAAATTTAACATTTACGATCATGAACTCAGATATTTCCATCCATACCATTCTTTCCAATTCAGTCATTTTGTGTTAAGATTTAAACCTTCCTTGGAGCCCAGCTTTCCTGATGATTGTTTGTTCTCACACTTAGTTTTCTCTGCCCTCCTCTTGAAAGACATGACAGGCTCTTTATATGCTGCCAATGTGACAATCTGGCTTTC
This sequence comes from Graphiurus murinus, assembly GCA_004027655.1. NCBI lineage: Eukaryota > Metazoa > Chordata > Mammalia > Rodentia > Gliridae > Graphiurus > Graphiurus murinus. The sequence continues at coordinate 2,898 of PVLC010012297.1, forward strand.
ACAGTAGGCTTTCAACTGCCAGTTAATCTCTCTCAGATCTGCACTAGCTTTCCCTAGCTTGCTGAGTTAGTCTATCAGTAGCCTCTTGTTCCCCTTGTCTGTGTTATTAATTTTCTCTTGCTGTATAACAATATTACCATAGACTTGACATGAAGTTTTAAACAACAAACATTCTTGTCCTGTATCCTGTGTGAGTCAGGAGTCCAAGCATCACTCAGCTGCTCTTTGTACTTAGGGTCTCCCAAGGCTGCCATCAAAATACAGGCAGATCCTCAGTTTCATCTGGAACTTGACTGGAGTTGTATTTATTTCCCTGTTGCATGATTGTTAGTATCATTCACTTCTCTTTTAAATGTAATACTGAAAGCTTCTTTTTTATTTTTATTTTTTTTACCTTTTGTGGTACTGGGGATTGAACCCAGAGGCATTCTACCTTCAAGCTACACCACCAACTGGATTTTGTTTCTTATTTGGAAACAGGATCTTGCTAGGTTAATGAGACTCTCACTACTTGCTAAGGCTGGTCTCAAACCTGTGATCCTCCTGTCTCAGCCTCCTAAGTACTGGGATTACAAGCAGTGCTCCACCACGCCTGACCATTACTGAAAGCTTCTAATATTCTGTCATCTCTTTGGAGGAAGATGACCTCAGTTCCTAGAGGTCACCCACTGGCCTTGCTGCACAAGTTTTCTCAATATAGCTACTGACTTCCTTACTAAGAGACTCCAGTAACATGACAGCTACAGTTTTATGTAATATACCACATTATACCATACAGATACTCAATCATGCATGTACTATAATCTATTATTATAATCTATTGTTCAGAAGCAAGTGACAGGTCCCATTTACTTTCTTTTTTCCTTTCTTTTTCTTTTTCTTTTTGTGGTACTGGGGATTGAATCCAGGGGCATCCTACCTCTGAGCTACCCCCTTAGCCTTATTTTACTTTTTTAAGTTTGAAACAGGGTCTTATTAAGTTGCACATGACCTCACTAAGTTGCTGAGGCTGACCGGAAACCCATGATACTCCCTGCTTTAGTCTCCCAAGTATTGGGATTACAAGTATGCACCACTGCGGAAACTCCCATTTACTTTGAATGGGAGAAAATACCAAAAGGGTATGAGCAATAGAAGGTGAAGTTAGCTATTCTAAGAGTCTGTCCATTATATTTTATATAGTAACTCTTTAATATGTAATTCTCAAATACATGATACATTGGACCAATCAGTGAATATTCTAATTCAACACCTCTGAACATTTTAACAGTTTTAGTACTACTTCACCTCAGAGATTTGATATGTGTGCTTCATTGACACCAGGCAGGGGGTCTTTGTTGCCAACCAAATAATGAGCGATTCCATTTCATAGCCCCAGCTCATGGCTTGTGCCCTTATACAATTTCTAGTACTAATCTATAGATTTTCCTTTAAGACTGACTGTTTCAACTCCTTTGGTCTTTTTCATATTCCATAAAAATGAAGTTTGCATTCAACTTGGAGCCTGTGCAGAGTGATAATGGTGTCTCAGTATCTATCCTTCTCTTTTCCCTTTCTGTAATATAACCACCAGAGAAACTGTAGCTGGTAATATGCCTGGCAGTTATGAACTGTATTTTTAGTCTTATTATTAAATTATGACCAAATGTAGGCCACAGTAATGTGGATGGGAACAATATATGTCACTGTAATGTCTGTTATTTCGTAGACTGCTATCCTGTGAGCTATCCTTTATACTTTATACTAGCCATGAAATCTTGACAACTGAAACACTTTGGGATCCTGGTGCTGGAAAATGATAGAGCCACACAGTAAAGTCTAGGCCAAAATCTTGGGATAATGCAAGAAACAATTATCCTATTGAAGCCACAATATCCAGTTTCTTTAACTACAATATCATTTGATCAAATCTTTGAATGATTGTATTCTTTTTATCCCTTATGTGTCTGATTAAATGTTCCTTTTTTTTTTTTGAGACTTCTTTTGCCCTTCCAACTGTTAGAAAATCCTCTTTATCCATAATTGTGGTTTCTAGATATTTGCTTTTTTTATTTTACAAAGAAGAAATCTTTCTTCCTTATTCAATGTTGTAAATTTAGCAGTCTCAGACCCATAGTAGGTTCTCTTTAAAGATTTTGAAATGTGATTAGACAGAAATTATCTTTTATTTGATGATCTTCCTTAATTTAAAAATGTAAATTATATGGTATTTTAAGTAGCAAATTAAGTTTTGAATTACTTTTCCTTTGCTTAATACCAGATATTAATACTATGTTTTTAAAATAATTATTATCTTTTGTCCGTAACATTCATTGCTTGAAATATTTAAATATAAGATAAGTAATAAAGCAGATTGAAACAAACAAATTGCAATGGCTTTTATGGACTTCACCATATTGTTAAATGGTCTAATAATTTATAATATCTGTTACAATACTTATGTGCAGTTTAGAATATACTAAATTTTGCATATGACAATAGAAAATATTGCTGGAAATAATTCACTCTGAGAATGTGTTATAACTTCAATGTTGAGACTATTTTGGGGGGGATTTAATAAGAAAGTTCTTCATTCTCTTGTACATAGAATAAAATATTCTCTATTTGCCATCATATACAAAAGAATCTGCCTAGCAGAGAATATTGATAATGGCAAAAAGAATATAGCCAAGAAATCAAAGATAGAAGTCAGTGTTCAGATAGAAAAATGACTGAAAAGCCACCACAACCCAGGGTCAATCCTATTATCAATATATGGTTCAGTAAATATTTTTTCAGAGGATAATGTAAAAAAAAGTTTTGAAATCAATATTGCCTAAATTATACCTTAAGAACATAAACTAAGATGAAGAATCTTACCATCATATTTTTTAAAAGTTCTTGAAAAATAAGCCATTTTTCTTTTACCTATTCTATATTAAAAAGAAAACATGAAAAGGATATGGATACAAGAAAAGAATGAAACTAATTCATGGAATTTCCTTAGTGATAAAAGAAGCTGAGTACCACGAGTTGCACTATGCAGCTTTTTCATATATCTACTGAAACTATTATACACAAAATATTTTATGAATTTTGTATTCAACTATTCTCAAATTAAAACTGGATGCAATTGCTGCTTGCAGGGGAAATCACAGTCTGTCCAAAGTTTGCTAATCAGAGGGGAGGAGAGCAAGGGAACATGGGGGGAGCAGGAACTGGAGGGGAGACATGAGTGCCTAGGTGATAGAGCTCAGCAGGCTGCAGGGAGCTTCTGAGTCAGAGCTCTGAGGACAACAGATGCGTGGAGTGTTTAAGGCCCCAGGAGCTAGGGATGTCTACGAAAGAGGTTTGGGGTTTGATTTAATGGCTTATGCAAAGCAGGCAAGTTCTAAAAGGCAAAAAATTTGCTCATTTGAGCTATTTGCAAATATTTGGATGTGTAAAAAATTGATGCAGTGGTCTTTTGAGCTGATGGGTCTCAGGCTCCAGTGCAGAAGGTAAACAACAGAGCCCAACACAGAGGCGATTGTTTCCTTAATTATTATAAATTGTAACTCATATTAATTTTACAAAATAATAGATTTCACAGTGACATTTCAATACATGAATATATCATGCTATTTTACATCTGCCCACCCTACTCTTGACCTCCACTCCTTCCTCCCCTCTTATTTTTTTCTTTCCCTAATGGTACCTCTCACAGAAGCAATTTTTTTGTATCGATTATAAAGTATATACATATTTCTTTCTGTATTGCTGTATCTACCTATCTGATTTATTATGGAATGTGTGGCTTTAGATATTCTAAACAGTGTTTTGTTATATCCACATGGATCATAATGAAAATAATGCAAGTCTTATTTCCATCCTAGAATAGGTGTCCATGATAGACTTTAGGTCTTATTGCTTTACACTGCTAGGAGGACTGTAATTGCCTTAAACTCTTATGAAAATTAATGTTTTCTTTTGCTCATTGTTGCATATGTCCTAGAACATTTTCTGATATATAGTAGGCTCCCAGTAAATATTTGTTGATTAATGGAGTAGTTTCTACTATATGAATTATATAGAAAACAAGTCTAAAATATTAATAGAGATTACTTAGAATTGATGTGGTTTTATATTCTATATTTTATGATTGAGTTTGCAAAATCAATTTATTTAAATGTATCAGTTACTTAATTAGGTTCTTTGTAAGAAATTTAGAACACCAATTTGTAAGGATATATTTCATTTGTTAGAGCAAAAATGGATTGCATATTGCCCTGAAACTGAGGAATAGCTTTAATTTTTGGTGAAATTTGTGAGCCTGCAGCTTTCTGATCAACCTTGCACTCTGTAATATTATTATCTGCCTGTATGTCGAAGATTTCACCTTCGTAGTGTCTGAGCTTCCGCAAGTGCTTCTTCTTAAAGTAAGAATCAGTGAAGTGTTTTGAGATTTTCACATTGCTGATATCGATTTTTGTGGTGATGGAGATGACAGATTTCTGATGTGTTCTACTCAGAGGAACTTGATTGGGGCAAAAAGGTCCAGTAATAAGAAGAAACCACTGCTTAGCTTCTTCAGGAAAACCACTTTCTTGGTTCTGTGGTATGCAGTGAGGATGATCAAGATGGCCCCAGGAATGATGCTAGCCTGCAATTTTCTCAAGTGCCGACTTAAGAGTTTTTGTTTTGCTTTGTTTTATATTTTGCTGTGGCTCAACAGATTTTGTGGCACATCTTCAGTAGGATTGTATCTAGACATTTTGTGAAGCTTAACCATCCAGGTACCACCATTCTTATCATCACCAACTAGTTTTGTGACAGTAGCTAGAACTTTTCCTTCTTTTTCTTCTCAACCTTGAATTTAGCAGCAGAGTACTTCTTTATGCACATGTCCTTTCTAGAATATTTTGCAGGTTGGGAGTTATTTGCCAATTCCTCTAAACAGGACCAGGTTCTGGTTACATGCTTCCCTTTCTTGGTCTCCTTAGCCGTAGGGTCACCCTTTGTAATCTTGCCAGTGGCATCAACCTTTTTGGCTCTGGGTTTCTTCTCCTTAGTGTCCAACTTCTCAGCCTTTTTCATCCTCCACCTTGCAAAATTTTAAATAACATTTTTTATGGATTACTCAAACTTCAATAATTACATTAAAATTAACCAGAGGGTATTTTTTTTTTTTTGTAAAGAACTAGATAGTAAAAATTTTGAGCATTTAGGCCTTCCAGTCTCTGAAATTCCTTAGTTATATGAAAGTAGCCATAAGTGATATATAAATTGAGAGGTGTGACTGATTCTTTCACCTTTGGCTAAAAAGCTATTTCAAGACCAGAAAAGTATTGTTGGTAAAACGTATGACTTGCTGATTCTGTTAATCAGTACTTGTTTCTGACATATGTTAGCTTATTTTGCCTTTCAGTGATCAAATTTCAGCCATTCAGACCCCCCCCAAAAAAAGCTTGATATTTAGAAGAATTTCCAATATAACTTCTATGGCTCTATAAACATCCAACTATATCTGCTCACTTTGAAGCAAGTTGATGTAGTTTTATCTGGAGATTATTATGGAGTTGTCCAAAAATGTAGTGAGGTCTCTACCAGATCTTGGATTCTTCTCCACCTAACCTGTTTTCTTACCCCCTCTTCTACAACTTTTGATTCCAAGAACCCTCCTTCTTACTAGACAATAAAGTTCATCTTACAGGGAACCTAAGGAAGAAGCACTTATAAATTGACTCTGTCTCATACTAAATTAAAACTCTAAAACAGCAAAAACTATTTCACTATTTCTTTTTTATTTGGCAGTATATAATCATTCCCAACACAGTAGGCAGTACCTGGTAAGCACTTGCTCATATAGATGAAATATCATGTAATTATTATATGAGTTGTAGAATATATACTAATGTAATGTGTTAGTAACTTAAACAGGAAGTAAAATGAACATTATAAAATTAATAATGTAAATCAATGAACATGAAACATGTATACATCAACAACACAAATAATTAGGAAAATGTTAACATGATCTCCAATTGTGAATTAATAAATTTCTTCTTTCTTTTTGATCATCTATATTAATTTTGTTCTATCACAGTGTCTGAAATTAAACAATTTCTACAAATAAGTAATTAAACAGATAGCAGCTGAGTGTCTCTCTAAGCAGTAATTTCAGATACTAGGTATACAGAAATGACCAAAACTAATGACAACTGGGATAGACAACCGAAGTGGTCATCACTCGTGTGTCTGTCTGGTCATTGATCTGGAATGGATGAATGAGCAGAGTTAGCCCCACATCAATTTATTTCTCCACTTGACTTTCCCATGTGACTATCTTGTACTTTCTAACACAGTGAAGGACTCAAGGTGTTAAAATATGTTACATGGTGGTGAGTGACTTCCTCAGGGTTCACATTCCAATAGGTTCAAACAGAAGATTCCAGTGTTTTATGATTTAACCTCAGAAGTCTTCCAGCATTACATCTAATCTATTTAACACATCAAAATATGCACAAATTAAGGGAGGGCATGAATAAGTTATATCTTTCAATTAGGAATAGATTCAGCACAAGAGAATGGAAAGGAATTTATGACTCTGTCTTGGAGATGAAATAACACATAATATTCCTATCTATGCTTTAAGTATGTATCTAGTTTTTTACTTTCCCATCCAGTCTTAAGGCGTTTTTATTTTGATAATTGATATGTATATATGGCTAAATCAGATTGGTTTGGACTTAGTTTTCCCATAACATGTTAGGATACATTCTGTCCTTATCAGGTTTCTTTTAAAATATTTTATATGTAGATTATCTCTTTTCAAAGGATTTAAAGTTTAATATTCATTTTCAACTTATAATTTGGAAGGCTTATAATCTTTTTACTTAATGCAGAAGTTGCCCTTAGGACAATTTATAAAATATCAGTATTAAAATTAATTTAAATAAATTTAACTTTGATTCAATAACTTTAGTATCTAATCACTGTACTGGTAGAAAACTAAGTACTACACTTAATTTCCTTTTCTGTCACCTTCTGTATCAATTCTTGATTTCTGTTGAGTACTTTGATGTTTTCATTCTTTTAGTTTCTATTTTTTTTTTTTTTCGGTAATGGGATTTGAACTCCGGGGCATTCTACCTCCGAGCTATACCCCCAGCCCTATTTTTTATTCTTTATTTTGAAACCGAGTCTCATTAAGTTGCGGAGTGCCTCACTAGGTAGCTGAGGCTGGCCGCGAACCCAGATCCTCCGGTCTCAGCCTCCGGAATGCTGGAATTGTGAGCCACCACGCCCGGCTTAGTTTCTATTTAAATGATGCTTTTAATTCTCTATTAGTTTTTATGTCAATTTTCACATCCTAAGAATTTAAATATTCAACTATTACAATTAAAAGTACTGACAGTTTTTAGCCTTATTTCCCTGCTTAAACAAATTCAAAGTTTACTACTTTTTGGTAAAATATTTAGCTGTGGCTGAAGCTCAAAGGAATTATACTTGTTGACTTCAGGAATATTAGAAAATATCTAATTATTATTTGACCCTTAGTAGTAGCTGACATAATATGTCTATCACATTTTTCTTCTCTGAAAATCCTGCTAGTATGTATGTATTGCTTTCCTTTCTTCTAGCATTGGGCATTTCTACCTAAAATATATTATAACAAATAAATTTGCATAATTTGTCATAATAAGGAAAGATTTGCTTTCTTTTCTCAGCATTTTAAACCTCAACTTTTAATCATTTTATTTTTTGGTATGCTTTATTTTCACTGTATGCAGCAGTTGGATTTATGAGCATGAGAAACATGAACCTCTAGATTCTCCCAAAGCCCCCTGAGAGACAGAATTTATCCCTACTTTTTTTGCTCAAGGACAGTGTCTTAGTGTGGAGACCATGGGAGACTTCACTTTAAATAGAAGTCTTACCAAAGGAATCTTATCCTTTTGAATATCTAGCTCTGATGATTGTGAGAAATTCTTGGCATAAACAGTGAATTGAATCTCTTTGGCAGGAAGAACAGCTTGTCTCCCAAAAGAATTGCAAGACTAAATTGGGCAGGGTGATCCTGTTGATGAAGATCTCTCCATTTAAACCATTTGGGCTTTGAACCAGTAGTCCAGGGGACACAAATCAAGGGAGGATAGCAGCAACAAAAACATGGACTCCTTCTCACCAGGGCTAATCTAGTTACAACACTGTTGAATGTCTGAAGTATCAATATAGAAACAAAACAGTTGTTCATAGGTTTCTATTATTGTAAAGGCCAAAAAATACACTTGCATGTTAATCACGGAGAAGGCAGAAATTCCTTCTTCTGTGATTGATATCAATTTTAATGTAGTTTTTTGTTCATATTCAACAATACTATGTAATTATATAGAATACTTGATTTGGTGATAATGGAATCCTGCATGAGATCCCCTCATGTAAATGATCCTAGATTGGTATGGGTGAGTTGTGATAGATTCATAATTATTGGAAATATTGGTACAATAATATTGCATATCATCCAATAGTTGTCTGTCACACAGAACATTGCATGACCTTTTTAGGGAAGCAAACAACTAAGCAAAGAAGAACAAATACTACCACAAACAGAAGTCAAAACTCAAAATATTAGGAATTAAAAATCATCTCTCAATAATTACACAATATAAATGGTCTCAACTCCCCAATAAAAAGGCACAAGGTGGCAAAATGGATTAAAACCCAGAATCCATCTATATGCTGCCTGCAAGAAACACACCTTATAAGCAAAGATTCCCACAAACTATAGGTGAAAGGCTGGAGTAAGGTAATCCATGCCAATGGCACTCGAAGACAAGCAAAAGTAGCAACAATGATATCAGATAAATTAGATTTGAGGCACTATCTTCTAAACATGGGATATTGTTGAACTGACAGCCCTTTAAATAATATGAATTCATAAGTACTTGAATAGGAAGAGAAGATTAGTCCCTGTCACACCTATGCATTAATGCAATTGGGGGAATTTGTTCTTCTTGTCCCCAAAACTTAATTTCCATTAGATTCACAGGTCCTGAGTAGAGGAAGGGCACAATAAGGGTTCCACTAAATTTTAAGACTATATCTGTTATCCAACCATTTGTATCTACTTATGTTATTAGACTAGCAGGAAAAGGAAGGGATTATTGCATTTTAGGGTAATAAACCCTGATTTTAAGGAAGACTAGAATTACTATATGAATATAGGGCAGGAAATATCTGCAACTTGAGGAATCCACTGGAACATCTTTGGGTGATTCCATGCTCAAAAATAACAATGAATAGACAATTTTAAAAAACTATGTTTTGAAAAGTAACAAACTGTTAATGAAAGTCAGTGTTAACCCAGTGGGTAGGAATATAGACAAATGGAAGTTCTGACTGAAGGTGAAGAAAATCTAAAATGAGTGGTATAGAAAGAAAATGATGAGGAAATGAGTAAACCAATCTGTTCCTCTGACCCTTCATTTTTAAGAACTTTGTAAAGATTATGGCAAGCACGTGCCCAGAAGCCTAAGAGAGTGGATTCAGTGCAGAGCTTGAGAAGATCTGAATTTTAGACTGCAGCCAACTCTTTTAATATTCTGACCTTTCAGCCAACATGCTCTCCAAGACATTTTCTAGCATATTCAGTTCCTTACCTGCTATTCCTACAAGTTTGCTCAACCATATTAGCTGCAAGGTGAAGACTGGGGGAGAGTTGATTAAAAATGAATTCCCAGCTTCTTTGGTCTTTGAACACAATTCTGAAGAATGTTCCATGTGATTTTGTAGCAGGTTCTAAAAAAGTTTCAGTCTCAGTAGGTCACAGCAGTAATATGTGGATGCATATTTCTTGTCTTTTCTTTCTCCATGTCTCATTTTATTTTCTTCCTCAATTTTTATTAGCCTTTGTCTCAGATAAAGGACCTGAATCTATACTTTGTCTCCATGTCTGCTTACATCCTACATTTATACATAATTGCATATGTATACATATACATGTATGTGTGATCTTTTATTTGGGATATATCCTCAGAAAGAATGTCTCATTTCACATACACACACACACACACACACACACACACACACACACACACTTATACACATATATACACACACTGATACACATTCATACATACCTACATATATATTTACATATAATTCTAGGTTGATTAAAATAATTGCTAATGATCACATTTCATCATATGACTTACAATATTCTTATCTCCTGCTTAAACAAAAATCTACTCTTATTCCCAATGTCATGAAATGTTTTAAGTTAGAATACTATTATGCAAATGAAAGTGTGGCCCAAAATAAGCTATTTCATCTTTTTATCTGTCTGGAATGTGTATGTAGCAACAGCAGATTTACTGTCATAACATTAGCCATGGAAACACGATACCTCCAATAGAAAGCGTACTTTTTCTTGTAAAGATTTCAACCTTACCAAATTAACAAAGAGAAAAGATACAATTAGACAATGGAAAAGCATACTAATTTTTGTTCCTACCTAGTTTAGGCTTAGTATCAGAAGAAAGTTAATATTGAATAAGATGTCTTATGCCTTAACTTTGCATAAAACAAGTTTTACTGTGAATTGTATTGATGTTATTTTTCCAGTTTGTGTGTAGACTGTGAATCATATTGATGTTTATATTTCTACTAAATTGCCTTGCTCAACAAGCTTCAGCATACCTTGACTATTGCACACCCAATTTCTGCAAGAATACTCTTACCACTCAAAGCATTATACATTTTGTCATGACTCATAGTATTTTGTATATCTTAAATTACCTTATAAGTGCCTCTAAATTGAAATAAACCTTAGAAAATACTATCTCACTGTATATCTAATAACAGTTTTAATGTAATTGAATTATATCTGGAAGAAAAATAAGCGAAGTTGTTTCTATTTTTATTTATTATCTCTAAGTATAAAATGTAAGTAATAATTGCAATTAATTTTAATATTCTTTAAACATATATTAATAAGTATAAATGCAAGTTGCATTGCCATTTTGCTTTAATATTATTTCTCTAAATTTTTTTCATTCTTGTTCCTCATTTTCCTAAATTGTGTAATTGATACACTAATTGTACTAACCCATATATAATCATACTAACCCATATGTGAAAATGATGTAAGTTAATATTTCAAAACCTTTAGAATAGCACTTGGCCAGATATAAGTATTTTATTATCAGTGAAATCTTTAATTTTAAAATAACATTTATGAATCAAGGAAATATGAGAAAATGGTAATCCAGAAACACATTTTCTTACAAGAGTGGTTCCCATCAAAGTAATCCACATTTAATTTTTAAGACTTTCTACTAAAAATTTTTACTCCGTGCAGAATGTGAGTGCCTACTTATCTCATAAAATTTGTTTTCTTGGGAATCTTTAAAATTATTTTGGTAAAATGATATATTCCATCTCTACTTCCCCACTCCTACCAAAATCTTGGGTCCTGAACAATTGGATAAATTGAAAACAGGTCAGAGAGAGTAAAAAAAAAATAACTTTATTGGTGATAAGTTATTAAAGGATAGGATTTATAATCAGTTAACCACGTGCTAAAAAGGCCACAAGGAGGCCCTCTAGTCAGTAGTCTTTATTTGTAAGGTCAATACTTCGTCTCTTGGGTTAATGTAGAAATTATGTGTATCTAAATTATTTTCATAACTAGATTTTTAATTAGAATATTAGAAGTGTTGACTATACTCTTTTAACCAGGCATAATGAGACATGAGCTACAAAGGAGATTATTTAGTTTTCAAATATAATTTAAAAAAGTATAATGCAGTAAATAATTGAAGGATTTGAAAACAAAATTAATTCTTCCTTACATTCTGTCATGACAGAAAAAATACACTTGAAATGAAAAGTAGGGTCAGGGCAAAATCATCTTAATTTGGTGGCTCTAAGACCATCTGGGAAAGATTTAAGGGTTTGTCTCATAGCTACCCCAACTACATAAAAAGTTTTCTAAGAATGTTAAGCATGCTACCTCACAACTTAGTGATTCTTAGTCCAATCAAATACAAGCCAATTTCAGATACTTTTGTGATGTGATTTTTGTTTAATGGTCCAATCCTAAATAAGATTCACAGGATGAGGACTCTTTTTTATTTTGAGCTATCTCTGTGCTTCTGTCAAACAAAAACTCTTACAAAGAGATAGCTCAAAATAAAAAAGAGTCCTCATGCAATGGTCAGGGCATACACTGAAAGTACTGTGTAGCTATGAACATAAGTCATCTATTATGTGAGAAGAACTGAGATTTCAGAGGACAGAAACAAGAGATGTAAGGAGTTCTTCTCAGGAGGCAGCTCCAAGTCCTATTTAAGGAACTGGTGATGTGCTCCTTATGTGATTCAGAGTTGTGATAGGTCATTTATTATTGTCTTTGTTGTTTGGACAGGGGTATTTATTGTGTTCCTTCTGTCCCTGTGACATCTCTGTATTGTGCATGTATGGGGGAAGATAACTGGTTTCTGGTTCACAGGTCTTTAAGTTGATATCGAAAAAGGCAAAACATCCTGGATCTGTCCAAAGTTGTGAAATTCTGGCCTTGTGTTTGATTCTATAATGAGATAAGACTTTTCAGGCCCCTCGGAAAGGATGATAGCATTTTCAAGAGAGAATAATGTAAAATGTTTTTATTTTTTTACCCAGTGAACAGATTGGAGAAAATAGCAAACCATTTTTGGTTGAGAGGTATACTGTAATCCTTTTGCATTTGAATCCTAATTGATTAAGTATTCTAGTAACACTGAGAAAATCATGAGATGTCAAAGTATCACCCTTACTAGGATGTCAACCTGGTAACACTAAGAGGCTTTCAGATGTAAAAGTATAATAGAATCTCATATTAACAATGCTCAGGAAGTTAATTAGGTTACCTTCCTTCCACTTATTTCTCAAATAGGACCAATCTTCATTAATGCCTTCATCTTTTTTTTTTTTTAATTTGGGCTCATATGTTTCACTAGAACATAAGTTTCTTGATGATGCTGTCCCTGTGGCTTATTTACTGCTTTGCACTCTAAAATATTTTTATAATTGCTAAATTATCTGTAAGAGTAGCAACAAAAGAAATAGTAAAAAAAAAAAAATTGATGTAAACCCAAGATCCTGCTAGAGCCAGGCTTGTTTGTGCTTTGAAATGGTGCTGCCTAACATTGTTAGTGATCAATTTCAACTTGACTAACTATAAAATAAAAGCTTGTAAAGCCAGAGTCACAAAGTAGTACAGTAGTTATTTAATATCCATAGGGGATTTGTTCGAGAATATTCCATAGCATTTAAGCCCCTTATATCAGTACAGACGCAATTAAAAAAATTATATGTAGTTGTTGAATCCATGGATGTAGAACCCACAGATACAGAAGGCCAACTGGGTTCTACAGGATGCCCCGCATGTTTTAATGTGTTTAGCCTCTGGGTGGTAGGAAAATAAATATTTCCTTGCTTTCTAGAAATTCTAACAAATTATAAGCCCATTGCTTTCCCTTGGTTCTCTCCTTGGCCTTGAGTAATTTTGTTTTAAATATACATACAGTAGCACTCTATGAAGAACTTGACATCACTATAGCATACTGTCCTACTGATTCTATCCCATCTATGCCTTCTTGAATTTTAACATTCTCTTCAACCTAGCAATTCTTCAAGCCAGATCTGATTTAGGGTGTACTGTGAATTGTCTTCCAGCAGGATTCTGGGATAATAGTGGACCTTGCTTGACCTGTCTTCCTCCTTGTAGAGATTGTATTCTTTTCTGCTTGATAGCTAATATCTAACGACTAATGTTTTAGGTCTATTAGTATATATTATCACTTTTCATCCTTTTCCCTCTAATTTCCCCTTTTGTTTTTAACAGTGAGAACTTAAATATTGCCCCTGTAAATCTAGAAGTAGAAATCTCTGTTTAATAGTTGAGGTCAACTAGAAGGATTACTGACAAAAAGTACTTTTTAGTACATATACATTTATTCTCCACAAATCAGACATGACTAGATGGCATTTACATAATTTCCAAAGTTTGTTTTAAGAAGAGCACTTGAATATATGCATTACTACAAGTTATCTGATGTTTGGATCCTACCTATCAAATTTTGGTAATAAATATTCTTTTTTTTTTTTTTTTCCTTCAGTGCTGGGGATTGAACCCAGGAGCATTCTACCTCTGAGATACACACCCCCAGCCCTATTTTTTATTCTTTATGTTGAAACAGGGTCTCACTAAGTTTCGGAGGGCCTCACTAAGTAGCTGAGTCTGGCAGTGAATCCGGATCCTACAGTCCCAGCCTCCCAAGTATTGAGATTATAAACGTGCACCACCACACCCAGCTAATATTTTCTTTTTTATGATATAGTGCACAATCCCCAGAAGAGAGTAAAACTGATCCTCTGTGTGTGGCGGCACACGCTCTTAGTTTTCTCTTTTTATATTATTACATTTATTCTTAAAATAATTAACTTGGAAAATGGATCATTTAATATATAATTAAAACTTATCGGCTAATATTTTCTTTGGGGAATATCAATGTTCTTTGAAACATAAGAATAAACTGTATTTTTCAAAAATGCTTTCTTTAACAATTGAAAACTGTGATATAGGCTATAAGTTAGCCCAGTCTACTTGATGACATATTAAAAATGAAAATTCACTAAATACAGAATATTGCCCATCAAAGCAAAAGTGACTTGTTAATGGACACCTATTAATAAAACTCACTACATAAATATAAAATGGAGAAATACGCTGAATGACATGTGATAAAATTGAATACATATTTCTGATAAAGGCTCAGACTGGACTAGAAATAGAATACATTGTTAACAGAATATCTTAAATCAGCAGCTTGTGTGCTACTCAATAATGAAACTGTTAGGCACTTTAATTAAAATCACAAATATGACAGAATATACTCCCTAGTTCTTTTATTTGGAAAATCAAGGATACAGTTTAATAAAATAGATAAAAGTATTACTATTGTAGATTATTTAAATATCTACCCAGAAAATTACAGAAAGTAAGCAAAGCATTATGAAAACTCATAATAAAGGAAAAAAAGGTATTTGATACAGATGTACCCAAATTTTTCCATAATATCACAGTTAGAAGTTACAAAGCTTATTAAAAATATTTTTTAAATATTACTGAGAAAAACCAGCAAGTCCAGTACTTAAAGACTGAGAAAGGAGGATTGCAGGTTCAAGATCAGCATGCAATAACTTAGCTAGACACTTTTAAAAGAAAAACGGATGGAGGTATAGCTCAATGGTAGAAGGTCTCAATATCTAGTAACTAACACACAAACACACACACACACACACACACACACACACACACACACTTTGAGAAAGCTTGCTTAAGAAATTATTTTTTCCACTATTTTAATGGACAAATCAAATGAATTCATTTAAAAATGCACCCAAGATTGTAATGAAATCATAAGTTAAATGAAAGGCATGAATCAAAATTCATGCATATTGCTCATTGACAACATTGTTTGGGAACAGAGAAGTCAACTATTAAGAACAAAAAAGAAAAGAACAGACACAAATAGATGTTATTTTAATCACCTATTTTACAAATGCATGGATTAAGCTAACTAGAAAAATGGGTATTTTTAAGTATTATATATCTAAATGTATATGGAGTGGAGTGGAGATTTTTCCAATGTTTTTAAATTTATTTTTTATTGTAGTTTTTTTTTTTTTTAATACTTGGGATTGAACCCAGGATTTCTCTACCAGCTATATTTCCAGCAATTTTTATTGTTTATTTTGAAACAAAGTCTTGCAAAGTTGCCCAAACTGGCCTGAAACTTGTGATTCTCTTGCCTCTACCTCCCAAATAACTGGGATTACAGGTGTGTACCCCCATACCTGGCTAAAATACTTTTTATTACTGACATATAAAATTATGCATACTTATGAATATCATCTGAACTTTTTTTTTTTTTCTTGCGGTACTGGGGATTGAACTCAGGGGCATTCTACCTTCAAGTTATACCCCCAGACGTATTTTATATTCTTTATTTTGAAACCAGGTCTCACTAAGTTGCGGAGTGCCTCACTAGCTAGCTGAGGCTGGCTGCGAACCCGGATCCTCTGGTCTCAGCCTCCCAAATGCTGGGATTATAAGCGTGCGCCACCATGCCCGGCGAGTCATCTGAACTTTTTATGCACATATGCATTGTGTATTACTTAAATCAGACTAAATATCTATCTTTACATTTATCATTTCTTTATGATGAAAACTTTCAAAATACTTTTAAGTTTTTTAAAACATTCCATGTATCATAACTATCTATAATCACCTGTGTAATAGAAAGCCAGAAGATATTTCTCCTCTTAAGTATAACTTATCTCCATTGACCAACTTTTTCCCATCCTCACCTCCTCCTTATTCTCCTTAGCCTCTGGTAAGCCCCATTCTATTCCCAGTATGTATGAAATCAAATTTTTTATATTTTACCATGTGAATACCATGTGGTACTCATCTTTATTTGCCTGGATTATTTCACATAATGTAATAAAATAAAATTCGATTTATGAAGACATTTCATAAGGTCATTGTATATAAGCCAAATAGAAAAACAAATCTGTTTTTTATTTTTATAATTATAATTGAATAATATAAATTTCAAATATAAATGTTAAATTCACAATAATAAAACTATCTAAAATAAGGGATATATTTGATTAAAAAGTTAACTACCCATATAATAATTATATGTTAAATACTTAAGGATATTAATAAAGGTATCTGAATAATGGGTAACATTATTCAGTTGGATGGGAAAATATTTTGAATTAACACTTAACCAAAGCAGTTATATTTATAATGTCATTTTAATTAGAATATATATGTCTATTCTGTGTTTCCAAATATATTAATAAGATAAAAATAACAGAATGTATTTTGGATAAAATATACCTGAAATACAAGAGACTTGTAAGTAAAATACTAGCATAGCATATTTAATATGGAATAATATACAAATAGATCAGCATAAAATTTGACTCCAAAATCAGTTTTCAATATATTCACAAATTTATTTTATAACAGATGTGGTATTTCATTTGTAAGAGAGAAATTGTTTTTTTTTTTTAAATAATTCATACTAGCCAGAATTCTGGATAGATATTTATCCATAATTCCACTTTTTAACTCTACAGTTATTGTGATAATAATTCTGCATTTTGTGATAATACAACAAAAATGTATATTAGCTTACTTAGTTTTTTATAGTTTTATGACCTATTTCCTATATAAAATAAGCATCACTATTTTTTGTAGAAAAATTTCTGTTTCTATTGAAAATCCAACTGACTATATAATATTTTCAAATTGCAATATGTGAATTGATTTTTTGAAAAGCATAATAAAGTACTTCTTTCCTCTTCTATAAAAATCTGATTTAGGATAGATTTTTATATACCTCAAACAAATAACACATGACAAAAAAAAAAATGACCTGGGAACCCAAATTAGGAAAACTAGAAGTTTTTCATTGAGACAGATATAAAAAGATTTTCAAAATGTAAAACAATGCTATTCTCATCATTATTTTCTTTTTTTTTTTTTTTTTTTTTTTTTGCGGTACTGGGGATTGAACTCAGGGGCATTCTACCTCCGAGCTACACCCCCAGCCCTATTTTTTTATTCTTTATTTTGAAACCGAGTCTCCCTAAGTTGCGGAGTGCCTCACTAGGTAGCTGAGGCTGGCCGCGAACCCGGATCCTCCAGTCTCAGCCACCCGAATGCTGGGATTACAAGCGTGCGCCACCACCTCTGGCTCTACAATAGTTTTTATATAAGTATTTTTGTATTAACATGTAATGGGTTTCTTGTTATTTAAACAAATTAAATATTTATAATTTTTTATTTTAATTTTTATTCTTCTAGTAGTGACAGAATACACATAACATTATCTCTTTGGGTCTTCATTAATTTCCAGAGTGTACAGTAATCATAACACCATAGTGGAAAAAGTCATAAAATTAGCCGGGCGTGGCGGCACACCTTATAATCCCAGCATTGGGGAGGCTGAGACTGGAGGATACGGGTTTGCGGCCAGCCTCAGCAACTTAGTGAGGCACTCCACAACTTAGTGAGACTCTGTTTCAAAATAAAGAATAAAAAATAGGGCTAGGGGTATAGTTCGAAGGTAGAATGCCCCTGAATTCAATCCCAGTACCAAAAAAAAAAAAAAGAAAAAGAAAAAATCATCATAAAATAAAAATACATATTTAAAAGGACTTTTGAGAGAAGATAGTATAGAATCTGATACTTTTAAAATATTCGCACTACTGTAGATTTTATTTTTTGTTTTGTTTTGTTTTGTTGCGGTACTGAGGATAAACCCAGGGACATTCTACCTCCAAGCTACACCCCCAGCCCTACTTTTCATTCTTTATTTTGAAACAGTGTCTCACTAAGTTGTGGAGTGCCTCACTAAGTAGCTGAGGCTGGCTGGGAACCTGTGATCCTCCTGTCTCAGCCCCCCAAGTGCTGGGATTACAAGCGTGCACCACCACACCTGGCGTAGCTTTTGTTTTTGTTTCTTTCATAATAACAATTTTCACCAGAATGCCTGTACTAATAATTGCTTGAAAATGGCACATTTAAGGATTCTTGAATTTCATCAAAATATATTAAGTAAACATTATAGTATCATTTGTTTTATAGTATAAACTTTAATAATTTATTTATGATGTTATTAAAAGCAAGTATGAACTGCAAGGAGTCATGCCAATTCTACTATTTATGCCTGTGGGGTACTTAAATTAGTAATTTTCTACTCCATAATATCTATTAGTGTTAATCATTCTTTTCATTGGTCATTATTTCTTCTCCATGATTCATTAACAAAGATATAAGCAACAACAAATAATTCATAAGAATTATATACTGGCTGTCATTTGAAAGAATTGACAGACAATTGAGGATTGTAAATTTTCCCTTCACTATCAAGGACAGGTGGGTTGACCAGAGCTTGTCACCAGTTACGTTAATATTCTTCTTTATAAAATGGGAACGGGGCTAATAGTTCTCCATGGTGTTCTGAGAATACAAGGTTACTAAAGTATTGTGAAATATTCACATTTGAAGTGTCACCCTGGAGCCATGTATTGTTAAGAACGTGTAGAACTGTGAAAATGTAAGTCAGTTTTAAGGAAGAATACCATCATAAATGTGATTTATATCATGGAAGGGATTTTAAATATAGAATTCTATTCAGACTTAGAAATAGAAAAGTTTAATACTTGTTAAGTTGTTGAGTTTTTTAAAAGGATGCTGTGCAATTATTTACTTCTAAGAAACCGTGAGGATTTGAATAATCATTTAGCACTGGATTTATAGCACCTTCCTCAACAAAGCTTAATTTTTTCCATATACTTATACACAGGTGGACTCATTCTGGGACATTTCATCTATTCCAGTACATAAATCTAATTATTATAGGTTCTTCAATGCTTTGAAATACAATTGACTTTAACTTTATTTTTATGACAAGAGAATCAGATTGGAGACAATTTAAATAAATTAAGTCCTGCTTGGGAAGGGAGGGGCATGAGTAGGGGAAACAAAAGTTTATTATGACAAATAGCACATACTATCTAAACTAACAGATTGAATTCTAGGTCTGGCATTGGATTCCAGGACAATGTGGAGGAGGGGAATCTCAGTTGGTAAGAAGAAGAAACAATGAGCAGGAAAGCTAGGAATAAAACAATAGATGAGTCATTGGTTTTCTGTCAGTGTTTGAAGTGTTGCAAAAGAAGTGTTAAACTCCTGTTGTAATTATCAATGTAAAGTCATTAATAATGGTTTTCATAACCTTTTAGTTTTGTTGACCCTTTTCTATTTTAAATACCATTCTAAGTGTTTTGTTAAGAATGAAATTATTTATGGCTGACAGCTAATTATAGGGATAAGACAATTGAGTCACAAATGTTGTTTAATTTAACCTCCAATAGAAAATAAGTGTGAGATTCATTTATTATTATAGTCTCAACTTAAATCCTTATGAGTTTGACACCAACACTGATGCTTTTCTCACTACACACTACAATAAAATGCCCCCATAATCATGGGAATCCAATAAAAAGTAGAAAATTCAAGGTTTTCAAAATTGAAAAAGCTGATTTTGAAATAATTCCTCAAATAAGACCTAGCAACTCAAGTTGGCTGCACTGAAATTTTAAGCTTACAATAAAGGCAACTATGAAATATCTCCAGTGATTAGCTTTGAGAGGAGATACTAATCATAAATATGTTTTCCATGAAAGAAGAAACATTAAAGTACACAGAATAATGGTCCTTAATGATGTCTGTGCTCTAAATCCTGGAGCCTGTGAATATGTGACCCTACCTGGCAAAGGGACTTTGCAGATGCAATTATGACAGAATCCTCATATAGGAAGATTTTCTTGGATCGTGTGCATAGGTCTGATGTAATCAAAAGGATTTCTATAAATGAAAGAGGGAGACAGGAGTATCAGAGATGAAGATGTAATACTAGTAACAAAGGTCAGAGTGACATAATTGCAGGCTTTGAAGATGAAAGGAGGTCATGAGCTAAGAAATATGAGCAAACTCTAGAAGGTAGAAAAGATAAGTAATGGATTATCCTCTAGCACTTCATCCAGAAGGAACACAAAACTGCTGACACTTTGATTTTAGAACCTTAAGGCCTATTTCAAATTTTACCAGTAGAACTATAAAATTATAAATTTGGGCTGTGCTTAAACATCAAATTCGTGTGCAATTTGTTCCAGAAACAATAGAAACACAATAAGTATTTTGAAACACCAAAATTAAAATCATGATCGAAGACTTTCCAGTTCATTGTTTGTTCACCAGCCTTGGATTCTATTTAGGGACTTCAGACCATCTGGCCTCCAGTTGTAGTTAATGCCACTTAGTCTCTGCTATGGTCTCCAAAAATACTAAATACAGGATTTCGAAAACGTAATTTTGCCTGGGATTATTATCTTAGACTCTAAGGATTGAACTGCCTTCTAAATTGCACAGGTCTTGAGCCTCTGCTTGTCTTGGGCCAAACTATTATGTCCTTTTAAGTTTTTAAACAATAAAAGGGAAGGAAGTGAGGAATTTGCCCTCAAATTAATACAATTCTGAGCAAAACAAAAAAGCTACACCTGCTCTGTAGGAGACACAGCCCAAGATGCAAATTTTGGTAGCCCCAATTCCTTTCAGGAATGAAGAAACCCCCAAAAGTCTTTAAACTTAACCAGAAATTTGGGCACTATTGTTGCATACTTTATTTAATTTAGGTTGTGGATACCATGCTTTTGATACTCAACTTTTATAGCAAATGATCTTGGACTTCAATTCCTTTGAACTCTATATTCTAACTTTCAAATGAATTTAGTACTGTAACATATTTTCCCTCAAGAAATTTATGAAAAATATTCATATTCAAATTGGGTTCATTTCTGTGTTGTTCGCATGTGATTATTGAGGTACCTTTATAGATTTTTTTTTATTGTGAACATTTATTCTCAGTTTTATGTAAGGTTTTGCTTAAAACTCCAAGGAAAACAGCTTGAGAGTGTTCTTACATAGTGAATTTGGGATGGTAGCTGCCTAACTTGGATGGGGTGGTAACTGCTGTTCCAAATTATATACTACAACAGAGACAAACACTGACGGATTTGCAGTTGTGCATTTCTAGAGGCTCCCATCCTTCAAATGATAATTTAAAAGTTTTTTGCATGTGAATTCAGGAATTATAGGCAAATTTAGTTGTTTATCTGCATTGCTATGTTAATTTGTATTCTCAAAAAGAATTTTTACATTTTTCTTCTAAATTTATATACACAGCTGACTATGTACCAGGTGTCTTTATGTGTTAGAAAATGTGGGAAGGAAAGTAGAGATGGAAATATTTCCAGGTTTGAGTACAGCTTGGCCTTGGCATGGAGTTAATTGGAATACATTTCTGCTTTTACAGAGTGTACTGGAGATAAAGTATGACTGGCCCACCTACCAGAATACCTAGGAAGATCCAAAAGAGACAATGTTTGGGAAATGGCCTTGTGAATGGAGGCAGAAAGCCAGCAACTTATCTGACTGATAAATCAGCTAACTTACTTGGGTGTGTTGAGCTCAGGGATTTCTTCCTTTGAGAGGAAGTCTGTTCAGTATTTCTGCTGCATGTGCCAAGTCTTACCTGGATACTGCCCCACATCAGGAAGCCTCACCCAGGCATGGCTGCCTGTGATTGAACAGTAAATTGTCCCCATTCCATAAAGTAGCTCACAATAGAAACAAAACTTTCCAAACCGGTTTTTATTTTTAATAAAATTGATATATCAGCCTCTATTTTTACTTTGGTTTATTTATTAACTTATCCAGATAAAGAAAAGTATACTTATTGGGCCTACTTCATCAATACCAACATACTCTGAGGTCTATAGTGCAAAATACAATATACATATATATATATATATAATTTATATATCACAGTAGACAATAAAGGGTATAAAAAGTGAGGATATGCACGTACACACACACAAGCACACACACATACACACACACACACACACACAGAGAGCAATTATGGATGTGAGTGGGTTTGTGTAGTGCTTTCATTTAAGCACATTACTTATTTGAGCCACTAAACTTCAGAAAGAATTATAAGGTTACTGAAAACAATACTAAAATAAAACATGCACAGGAGCATGATGGCAATCTCATCAGAAAGAAACTATTGCCAAGGCCAGAAGCAAGACAAAACAAATGGCAAAGTGCAATAAGGAACCAAAACAAACAAATAAACCAACCCTGGTGGGAAGGCACTAGAAACTAGGTTTACATTTTGCATTCACTGTAATTTCCTGTGAATATCATTCTCTCTGTTTAAGCACCGATGCCATAAGGTTCAAGGACAGATCTGTAGCAATATAGCAGCTTTTCTTACATTGGTTTCTTGATCCATGCTGGCACATTTGCACAATATGACACCCTAGTGTTAATGAAAAGTGCAGGGGGCAATATCTCAGTTAAATGTTTTGCAGAAGGGAAAACAGCCCACCTGTTAATGTAGAAGACTTTAGAAACAAACATCCAGAGCTCTTCAGAAGTAGAGACTCCTGGAGAAAGTACAGCAGGCAGCAAAGATAGTCAGTAATTTGAGTTCTTTCTCCAATGTGTCTTTCAGTGTGTCTTTTCTGAAGCCAGAATGTTTCTATTATGATTCCAAACTGGGGCAGATTTACATATGTTCAGGAATAAATGTGAGGTCAGATATTTGTCAATCAAGATATAAATAGATTATGAAATAGCTAGAATAATAGACTGATAAAATATGCAGCCTGAAAATTCAGGGTAAAATTGATTTCAGCTCCTGAAAATACAGTATTTTGTAAAAGGCCATGGCCCTCTCACACCTTTTGGTTCTGTGTATTTCAGACTCCATCCAGTAAGCCAGTCTACTGTTCTATCGTTGGCTTAATTTAGCACTATGCTTATACACTGTAGATTTGGAAAATTATGATGACATGAATTTTAAAGCCTCTGAAAATGATTATCTTCCTTACATTATATAAGAACAGATGAAGGCAGAAGCTGCACAGTGTAATGGAAGCAAAAACAGACACTGGAGCAAGACTTTCTGAGATCAATGCTGTGTCTTCCACATCTCAGCTATGGAATAACAGGCAAGTTCTGTACCTTACCTTCCTCAGATACAAAATTTGAATAAAAATAACCGTTCCTATCTTACGGGGTAAAATATGAGTTGATTTAAAATCACAACATTGTTTGTCACATGGAAATATTATATACATTAAGATTTACAAACCAATATTCTAGAAAACATCTTATCACAACTCCTCGTGATCTACAAACCAAATTCATTTACCTGTTTATGAATCATCTTAATATTTCACATTTTTTCTTTCATTGAATTTTTATTCTAATAAATGTTTATTTATTAAATCACTCCTCATAGAGTATAAATTCAAGATGGCAGAGACACTACTTATCTTGTTAGCTGTTGATTAGACCTAATGGCTAAGAGAGTGCATGACACATGTTAATTGGTCAGTGTTTACTAAATGAATGGTTGCAAAAGATGCTTCATGTTCCAGATTATCTCTAATATATTTAAATGACTCAAATGATACGGAGTAGGTGGTAAATATTTGTTCAATTGAATTGAGTAATTTTTATTTTTGACTATTTAGTAAAAAGTTCAGAAAACTACTAGCTACTGCCCTGTGTACCATATAATATGCTAACTGTAATAATGAATGTAATGGAGATAATGCATAAATATTGAAAAAATACAGCACGAAGGTATACTTACAGAGTTTCTTCTAGAACATTCTACATCACTACAAAATTTCTGAAGGATAGTACTGATTTTGCAAATTGAACATCAGGTGAGAAGAGTCACGTGGACTTGCTATGTCATGGTAATTCTGTATTTCCAGAGTTCCATATACTTCAGATGACAAGTAAATATTTTTGTAATTTTGTACTTGATAGACAAGTAGATAATCTCCATATTTACATGCATATTTATGAAGGAATGTATTTCCAAAAAAGTTAACTTGTATTTTTTAACATACAGGGTATTTGATTATTTTGGGGATAGAGTTCTAGGAACTTAAAATAAATATACATTCATTTAACCACCAGCATAGACAATACACAGAATAATTTCATCTTCCAAAAATATTATCTCATGCTATCTACTTGTAGTAAAACTACCAATAACCCTTGATATTGCTGATATGTCATTATAATTTTGTCTTTTGAGAATTCCACATAAGTGGAATGCAACCTTTTCATTCTGACTTCCTTCACCTACCATAATGCCTCTGTGATACAAATTGTTGCATGTGTCAATAGCTCATTCTTTCTTTATTGCTGAGAAGTACTACACAGAGTGGATTTGCCACTATTTATTTATTCTCCCATTGAAGGAAATGAGTTGTTTTCAGTTTAACTAATTACAAACAAATAATTTTGGAGAACCTGCTATGTACCATGTATTCTAACGGATAGAGCACAGTGGCAGCAAGTGCAGAAAAGTTGAATTCTCATTAAGCTTAAAGTCTATTGAGAAGTCAATTATAATTTTAAAATGAAAAAAGTCATGAGGTCAACATTACTATTTTCTTCATATGCCTAAGATTTTCCTCCACTGTATTTGAAAGTAAGTAACTAGAGGGTGAATTAAGATTATACAGCCATTCACTTTTCCAATCCCTATCATGACTATATGCTACTAGAACAGCCAATGAGGGTTGTATTTTAGAATAATGAATAGAAGATTTCTTGTTTGTTTGTACTTTTGTTTTAGAGTTGAGAGTAATTTATCAGAATTGCAAATTTAAGGCCAAGAAACATGTCTTTTGTTTAAACCCTTAAAAGTGATTCTGATGAATATTCTTCATCCATATTGATTACATTGAGTGAAATGGAATTCTAGGCAATGCAAACCAACATGTCACCTTAAGGAAGTAAATATAAACTAGTGGGTTCATTATACTGTCATTCCCTCTTAATCAGAAAGTAAATTCTTGAGCTGGGTGTGGTGGCGCAGGCTTGTAATCCCAGCATTTGGGAGGCTGAGACTGGAGGATCCGGGTTTGCAGCCAGCCTCAGCTACCTAGTGAGGCACTCCACAACTTAGGGAGACCGTGTTTCAAAATAAAGAATAAAAAATAGGGCTGGGGTTATAGCTTGGAGGTAGGATGCCCCTGAGATCAATCCCCAGTATCGCAAAAAAAAAAAAAAAAAAGTAATTTCTTGGTTAACTTTGGATTATTTCTTTCATATTCAAGTATTGAAAATTGAACTCTTTTCCAGGTACCATCATTTACATTATTCCTATTCCCCAAACTAGTAATTAGTAATTTATATTTCAGTCTTTTCCCCTACAAATCCTTTCCCTTGTACTTCTGATCATTATTAATTTACTGAAAACACAAATCAAGTAAATCAGCCATGGCTTTTGATAGCTCTACTATCAAATTGTACCTTTTGTGAATTTTTAACCTGACATTTAAATAAAATGACACACAAATGTCCTTTATTGAAGTTGAAGCTCTTATCTATAAAGACCTGCCTATTTTCTATTATGTCTGGTGATAGGAGTTATGATATTTAAATTATGTATATTATAAAAGATTACAGATTTAGATTAACATTTGGTCCATCAGATAGGAGAGCATTTAGAAAGAGAAATGAGGTACAACTATAATCTTTTTTAAAAGCAGTGGTTTTTCCCTAAATAGCTTTTTTTTCCAAAAAAGCCCACAGAAGAATTATAGGTATAAAAATGTCTACTTCTAAAATATCCTATTTCCACTAAACAATTTTGCTGTAAAAATACTATGGCCATGATTGAAAATAATAAGAAGCAAACAAAATAAGATATATGTGTTGCTTTTATGTAATAAAACTTCTTCAATATAAGAACAGTTGCCTGCTGACCTGAAATGGTTCATTTAACTAATAAGAAATATCTTTTCTTTCTTTATAAAAATTTAGGGAGTTACTAATTATATTATCAAGTATCTACATATTTGTAAAACTCTGAAATTAAATGTTTAAGAAGAATAAGGGACGGATCTGGAGAAAATTATGCTAAGTGAGATTAGTCAGTCAAAAAAATGAAAGGGCAGATGTTTTCCTTCATATGTGGAGCCTGGGGAGAAATTGGGATGCAGGAGGTACTCCAGACAAAGGAGGAGAAATCCTAGTGAAGTGAAGGAGGAGACCTCAGGGAGGGAGGCTGGTGGTTGGAGGGAGACTTGATGAAGGAAACACTTTAATGGACATGATGTACATACACAAATATATCTATGGCAATCTCAATGTCACGCACAGGAGGCGGAGCAAGAGTCTGGAGGGAGACTCACCAAGTGCTGTGTGCCTATATGACTCTATTACTCTGAACTTTATCATGATGTATGATTACAATGCACCAATAAAAGAAAAAAGAATATGGTGGTTGTGTAAGTTTTTTTTCTTCATGATTTGATATTCTACCTGAGAATGATTAAAGTCATAATGGTGATTCTGTTAAGAGAGGAAAACAACAATATTATTTGTGAAGGTTAAAGAAAGTGAATTCTTTTTAGTTATTTCAAGTCTTAAATTTCTTATACAAGTTTTTAATTCTATTTTCCTTACAAAAGATTATCTGAATTATTAGAATTTTCTTCTAAAAGATTTATGTCTTAATTAGTAAAATAGTAAACTATCATCCTTCTTGTTTATAATCTATGATGCTTTCTTTATGCCAAACCATGTTAAAATAACATTTAAAAGTTTACTTATTGATGACATTTACTCTTACTTCTTACACTTAAAAGGTGTTATACAATCCTATAATTAATTGTTTCCTTGGAACATTAACAATTCACAATGCTTGAATGAATGTCTCATCTCTAGATTCAAGTTAAGCTTTAATATTTTTATAATGTGACTATAGTTATACTTTTAAAATTTAACTCATTAAACATAACCATGAACACTACTTTAAATGTTAAAAGAGAATGAAATATTTGCATGATCTTCCAATGATTTCATTATAAATTAACAAAAAAAAAAAACAGAAAAACAAACAAGATGAGGATGTTTTCCTGAATCAATTTTAAAACCCATTATCAAAGGGTAATTTTATAGTAATGTTTTTGCTATGTCTTTCCTCATAATTATGTAGAAATAATTGTCAACG
Organism: Graphiurus murinus; assembly: GCA_004027655.1. Classification (NCBI taxonomy): domain Eukaryota; kingdom Metazoa; phylum Chordata; class Mammalia; order Rodentia; family Gliridae; genus Graphiurus; species Graphiurus murinus. The sequence continues at coordinate 30,605 of PVLC010012297.1, forward strand.
AGACAGGTGCAACAATTGACTTTCCCCGTGAGAACTTCTAGAGGATGACAAAAAAGATTTCTTTTTTACTATTTCTAGGGCCAACTAAATATCAAAACAGACAAATCTTTGTTAGTTTAGTATTTTATGATATAAACAAAAATAAGGATTTATTGCCTTAAGGATATTTAAATACACACATATATACATGTCTGTGGTGTGTGTGTGTTTGTGTGTGTGTGTGAATTTATATATAATATACATCTTTTTTTTTCCTCTGGAAAAACAAAGTTAGAGATTTTATTTTATTTTTTATTTTTTGCGGTACTAGGGATGAACTCAGGGGCGTTCTACCTCCAAGCTATATCCCCAACCCTATATTTTTATTCTTTTATTTTGAAACCGGGTCTCACTAAGTTGTGGAGTGCCTCACTAGGTAGCTGAGGCTGGCCTCAAACCCAGATACACCAGTCTCAGCCTCCCAAATGCTGGGATTACAAGCGTGCGCCACCACGCCCGGCAAGTTAGACATTTTAAAATGCCCACATTAACCTTCACAGCAGGCTTAAACCTAAAGACATAATAAACCTAAAGTATAAAAACAGAGTAAACATGTAGCAGCAGAATTATTTAATATTAAATCACATCACACATTTTTTTTTCATTCAAATATAACAAATAATTACTTTCTAGCTTTGAAATTTCTCTGTGTAGGGGCAGAATGGTTAATGAAAATGAAGGGTGGATATACTTGGTTTGTTTGTGGTGTTTTTGTCCTACATGGGTACACATTACAATAACTACTCTTTGGGCTTACAGTTGCGTAACTTTAAATTTTATTCATGTTTTTTCTAAAACACATATAACATTTTATCTGTATTTACTATTATTATTATCCCACTGTGCCATTTTATATGTGAAGAAACAAACCTAACTGGCTTGTTTAAGGTCCCAGAAACATTAAGTGGTAAAACCAGGACTTGAAATAAGCTATTCTCTTCAGAACACATTCTTTTTAAGAACTATGTGTTCTAGAATTCTTTGAAATGGCTTTGATGCATATAATACTTAAAAATATTAAAGGCTCAATGCAGACAGAAGTGGTGGGCTTTGAAATCTTGCTTCTAGGATAATGAATTTTAAATGAGGTTTGCTTTATGATTTATCCTATGAGATGGTTTTGAGTATATTTACAAGTCTTAGAGAAAAAATAAATAATGTAAAGAAATAATCAAATGTTTTGGCCCTATTTAATTTAACATCAAACTACAAGTACTTTTTTTCTCATGTTCCTCATAGTTAAGCATTGGGTGTTAATCTGTTTTATAAAAATAAGTTATTTGAAGTGATTAAAAAACTGAGTACTGTAAATTCATTACAAGGTATTGATACATCAGAGTATAGGTAATTTAACTGCAAGGGGGGAGTTGAGACCTAATCCAAATCTCTTGGAAGGCCACCCAGTGCCTTTGATACTGATTTGTGTAGTCATTACCTTTTCCATTTTAACCCACACCTCATATTTTCTGAAAATACTATAGGTTCATCAGACACACATTCTGAACCACTCATTTGAGGACTCAATGGACATTTGTTTATCTTTGGTCTTCTAATTTTAATAGTCAGACATCTATTCTTCATAAAAGAAAGTGAATGTCCAGGCAATTCTAGAAATATAAAATATTACAGCCGACTATTAGATGTATAAAATATACCAGTTCATTTTAAGATGAGAAATGTAAAACTCTCTGCATACCCTCAAAGAAATAAAAGCTGCTCCCAAAGTCCAAGAAACTCCTTCCCTTCTGTGATTCTCTTATATAAAATAATAATTGTAATATTCAAAATTAAAAATTTTCTTTGAAGTAAGTTATTATAGACTTCAGCCAAATGTATCAGTAAATTTGTAAAATTTAGAATTGCAGAAAACTCCTATATAGTATCTCAAGATTGTCTTGAGGCTAGGTTCAAGATAAACTCTTAGCTCTCAAACACTTCCTTACCTAGACGCCAAACATTATCTCTTGTGTTAAATATACTATAGAAATCATAGACTTCTAAACTTTAAAAGGCTTTTTTTAGCTGGCTCTAAAAGAAACCTCTTCTCCAAAACCATTCTTCTTAAAGGGATATGGCAATAAAAAGTAAACCTTGGCAATATGAGAAGTTTCTACACTTTTGAGTGTTCAAGTCCATAATTTTCTGCATTTATGGAGTGTCTCAAAGTATATTCTATTTCGGTGTTGGTTAAATAGACTCAATATTGTAAAGTTGAAACTTTTCCCATGTTCTAGAAAAGATCATCAAACAAGTGGCTACTAAAATACTTATATTAATCAAAGGCATTAATTAAAATTTTATAAGACTTACGTCATTCATAGGAAAAGCTTATGGATCAGGTTTTGGTCTACATTTTAAGACTACCTCTATATTCTTACTCCCTGTCTTCACCTTTTATCAACTCCACTAACTTCTAAAAATATAATTTAATACTGACTTATAAAAAATAGTCAAATGCAGCCAGGTGTGGTGGCACACACTTGTAATCCCAGCATTTGGGAGGCTGAGACCGGAGGATCCAGGTTCACGGCCAGCTACCTAGTGAGGCACTCCACAACTTAGTGAGAGCCTGTTTCCAAATAAAGAATAAAAAATAGGGCTGGGGATATAGCTCAGAGATAGAATGCCCCTGAGTTCAATCCCCAGTACTGCAAAAAACCAAAAACAAGAACAACAAAAAATAGTCAAATGCATCCATTTGATCCTTCATGACTTTTATTGCTTCTATTTCTATATGAATATATTGATTATATATAGTCTACATATTTCTAGTTTCTTTAAACTTATAATATTTAAACTTATAATAATATGTAAATATTATAAGTTTAAAACTATAAAAAACCTACTATGAGGTTTTTTATAGTTCACAGTGATAGCGGCATACATGCACAGAGCACTTCATGAACTTTCTCCTGGCGCCCTCTCCAGTCCACCCTTCCACATACATGATATTGAGATTGGCATTGGTATTCTGACATAAGTACATAAATGTTAGTGGAAGTGTTTCCTTCACCATTATTCACAATTATGAGTTATTGACATAAAATAATGACCTGATCTTTTTTTTGATCAGGAATTTATCCTTTTTTATTGGTGCATTGTAATCATACATCTTTGTTAGGTAAAGCTAGTAGGGGCATACATCAAGTGGTCATTTTACATGCAATTTGTAATTTTCATTTTCTATTTCCCTGACTTTACTTAAATTTTGAAAACTTTCTTATTTTCCTGATTATACACATTCAGTTTTTCCATCATACCAATTCTTAAACGACTCCCCTTACTGTTTTCAAATTGTTGTTCAGATACTTAACATGAATTCTTTCCATAAATATTACTTCCATTAAAATAGAAAAATGTATATACTTTTATTGGTATATTTTATTTATGTATATTAATAAAGTTCAAATTCATATAAACAGATATGCTCACAACTGTTGGTGTGAGTTCCTTTAGGTCCCATCCTTCTGCCCTCCCCACACATAACAGATAAATTAGTAGTGACACATTTATACATGGGCACATAATCATTTGAATTACTACCTTATTATCAGTTTTTCCCTTTCCCCTCACTACCACCCTCCCTCATTCCTTTCTACTATTCTACAGGTAACTCTCTTCATTTGTCAAAAGTTTATATTTTCTCTCTAATTCTTATTTCTTATTTTCTCTCTAGCTTCCACATAGGAGAGAACAAATTCGACCTGACTCTCTGCAACTGATTGATCTCACTTAGCATATTTTCTAATTCTATCTATTTTCTGGCAAATGACATCATTTTATTGTTCTTTATGACTGAGTAAACTTATATTGTGTATATGTGCTACATTTCCATTATCCATTCATCTGTTAATGGACATCTAGTTGATTTCATAATTAGAAAATGGGAAAATGCTAGTCTAAAATGTAAACACCAAATTTCTATTTATGATCTATCATTTAAAATCTTTTCTCACTAAATTTTTTTTTGGGTTGCTAATTATTCCACATGATTTTCTATATAAACTATGACCCACATCATAATTAAGGTCAAGAGACATTAAAATATGTTTTAAAATTATTATATACCAGCCAACTTATATAGCATTTGCTTATTTTTTAACTATAGGATTGTCACTGAAATCTATTTGGAGTGTATATGTTAAAAAATAAAACAAGGAAGCCAGGCGTGATGAGGCCCTCAGCAACTTGGTGAGACCCTGTTTCAAAATAAAGAATAAAAAAATAGGAATGGGGGTGTAGCTTGGAGTTGGAGGTAGAATGTCCCTGTATTCAATCCCCAGTACCACAAAAAATAAATAAAAAATATATAAATAAATAAATAAACAAACAAGGAAGGACTAGAGCTATAGCTCATTGGTAGTGTTTGCTTAGAATAAGTTAAACTCCAGCAATGCAAAAAGAACCAAACAAAGGAGCCGGGCGTGGTGGCGCACGCTTGTAATCCCAGCATTCGGGAGGCTGAGACTGGAGGATCCGGGTTCGCAGCCAGCCTCAGCTACCTAGTGAGGCACTCTGCAACTTAGTGAGACTCGGTTTCAAAATAAAGAATAAAAAATGGTGCTGGGGGTATAGCTCGGAGGTAGAATGACCCTGAATTCAATCCCCAGTACCGCAAAAAAAAAACAAAAAAACAAAAAAAAAAACAAAGAGCAAAAAAAAAAAAATCTGCTTTCTTCTTGTCATGCTTCTTTTATTTTTTATGACATGTTGGTTTCCTTGAAACCGATTTTTAAATCTAAATACAATGTAGTTTCTAGAAATAAATTCTTAATTTTGTGCATGCTCATTTTGTTTCTGTCTTAGGCTCTCTCTATATATAAACATATGTATATACACTATAAGCATTATGTATGTGTATATACATATATCACAAATAAACACTGATTTGATGAAAAGTGGTTTTAATGTTGCAACTTTTTGAATATCAGTATTTTTCATTTGCTTTTTTTCTTTATCCTGTGAGAAAAGTACTTTGTAGAGAATATTATATATATATATATATATATATATATATATATATGTGATATTATCTTTATCAAGGTTATTTTTCAATATCTGGGTTAGGAAGTATAAAGCATTATGACATTCAAAAGAAAGGTAATCAAACTGTTATTTTAACTCTCTCAGTACAGCTAAATTATCTACACAAAATGATTCCTAGTAGAATCTTTGTGTTTCATTTCAGAAAATTATTTATTAAGTCAATTACACTATAGTATTAAATAAATGTTATTTAATACACTATTATTTTTAAGAATCTGAAAGGTTTACCTTATATTAGACAGAACTTTAATGTGGCTATTATACTTTATTTCTCAGCATACTACATAACTGATACTTTATCCATTTCTAGTAACTATTTATTTATTAAAGTATGTCATACTAGGCTTCTAAAGTGATAATAATTTTGTCAAAATTAGTGATCCAACAACTCAAATGCTGAGCTTTCAGTAAATTATAGGATACAAAGACAAGAGACAAATGTTATTATTTTGTGACTTAGAATGCAAATGGCCTTGACAATAATTTTTCAATGGGATTTACCCAGGATATCTGGTTAAAAAATTTACATTTATTTTGATGCAACTTATTTTTAGACATCTTGTGTATTAAGTATTGCATAAAAATGGGTAATAGAAAAGGATGATGATTAATCATGCTAAATAAAAGTAGAATGTATTTACGTTAAAATTTATTCAATATTTTTCTTTAATGAACTCTTACATATATATTTTTATCAAGCTTCAACTCTGGTAGATGATGAATGGCAGGTTAAGGCATTTCTTAAATCAGTGTGTATCATAATAACTAAAATAATGTAAACACTTAAAATTGGTTAAACAACTTAAGATCTCTCCAATATTATCTAATGACCTCAGAAATACCCCTAAATTCTCTCAGACTCTGTTAGAGTAGAAACCAAATTGGGTTCTGTATGAGTGTGTGTGTGTGTGTGTGTGTGTGTGTGTGTGTGTGTGTGAGAGAGAGAGAGAGAGAGAGAGAGAGAGAGAGAGAGAGAGAGAGAGAGATACTGGGATGAACATAGGGATATTCTACCTTTGAGCTACACCCCCAGGATCCTCCCTTCCTGCCTGCCTGCCTGCCTGCCTGCCTACCTGCCTTTCTTCTTTCTTTCTTCTATTCCTTTTCTTCTTTTTTGTTTGTTTGTTTGTTTTGTTTTGTTGTAACCAAATCTTGCTAAGTTACCATGTTCTAGACTTGAAATTATTATAATGATCCTCTTTCAGCTTCTCTCATAATTAATATTACAGATGTATATCACTACACCAGGCTCCAAACTGGGTTCTTTAAATTCTTTTCTTGAGCTATAATAAGATTATGGTGATAAATATAAAAATATTGGATAAAGTAATTCTCTGAATTACAAAATGAAGTGCACTTTGTTGAAGATTACTAAGAAATGGATCTAGGAATATAGTCAATCTATAGTTTTTGTTGTTGTTGTTCTTTTGCTTTATTTTTGTTTTGGTGCTGGGGACGTTGCTCATTGATATGCAAATGTTCTATCACTGGGCTATATCCTTAGCAAATATTTCTTTGAATTCAATTTCTTAAGGTGAGAAATGCATGTGAATATGTTTTATTAATAATGCATTCTTATTTTATATAATACAAAATAAATTTTAAAGCTAAAGTTCTCTAAAGAATCTAAAGTTTGAAATATGGGGAAGGAAATAAACCAAATAATGTATGCATATATGAAAATATCACTATGAGTCTCACTCTGACATACAACTATAATGCACCAATAAAAGAGTAAGTAGAGATTTAAATAAGAAAGGGGGGTGGAACTTGGGGAAGGGTTAATGAGAAATGTGTGCATGGATGTCTTTACCTATACTAGCTTGTACCCAACAAAGATATGTGATTAACCCTGTTGTACCCAAGAAATGTATAAAAATCCATGCTAAAAAAAAAAAAATAAAAAGAAAGTAAAAAAAAAAAGAAAAAGAAATGTTTGAAATATTGTGCTCCAACATTAGAGTACAATGTACGATACAAGGTGTGTATAAAAATCCTATCATTGCAAGGATTACTTGGCATACCATCAGCTATCAAATTATATAGTACCACTCCATTTAGTGATACGAACCTCATCAGACACCTCACATTTTATAAGAATTACAAGAAAATTTTCTAATTTATCATGAACAGTCTTATTGTTACATCCAACTCTGGAAGATATCTATTGCCAACAACCTTTCCCTTATGTGAATTATGAACAACATTGAGAGGAGAATTGGAAAACCTATTAAATTATTAAAGAGTAATGAAGATATTATTTAAAAATCAGTACTTTCTGGTAATTATGTATATATTCATCTATAGGCTTTTGTGATAATAAAATGTACATTATGGGGAGACAATTTGGTCATAAAATTAATATTTAATAGTAATTATATTTTCAACTTTCTTAGAAATTATAAAAATGTACATATACACACATGCATACACAAATGTTCTGGTAAAATTCCTTTATCAGATACATATTTTAGAAATATTTCCTTCAAGTCACTTTTATGTCACTTTCAAAAATATTTATTTTGGTGAAGTTAAATTGTCAGCTTTTTTATTTAGTGTACTATGTGTCATTTATTTTTAATATCTGCCTATATAAAAATGACCAATATTTTTCCCTTAGTTTTCTTCTATGTATTACACAATTTTACAAATTTTAAATTTAAGTGTATAATATATTTCTGATTTGAGTCAATGGTCAGGACTTTTTAGCTTTTTTATGTGAATACTTAATTTTAAATGCTATTTATTTGTTTTTAATATTTATATTGATGCACTAAAGTCTCACATTAAAATGTAGTTCACAGTGATAGTGGCATACATGCACAGAGCACTCCATAAACTTTCTTCTGGTGCCCTCTCCACTCCACCCTTCCACATACATGATATTGACATTGGCATTGGTATTCTCACATAAGTACATAAATGTCAGTGGAAGTGTTTCCTTCACCAATTACTTCCCTCTCCAAGGCTACCTCTCTGGCTCCACTGGATGTTTTCCTCCATTATCTAAAGTCTCTCTTTATATCCTGATTGCTCTCAAGCTTTTGCATCAGAGAACTCTTAATAACTCTTCCCTTTCTGTGACTGTCTAATCTAATTACCATAATGTTCTCCATGTCCTCTCATTTTCCTGCAAATGACATCATTTTGTTCTTTATTGCTGGGTAGAATTATATTGTACAGATATCTCATAATTCTGCAATCCATTCATCTGTTGTTGGACACCTGGATGGTTTCATAATTTGACCATTATTAATTGTGCTGCTAAAATCATGGGTATGTGTGTATAACCATAATATTTTGATTTCGGTCCCTTTGGAAAGATGCCCAGGAACAGCATAGCTAGATCATATGGTAGATTCATTCCCAGATTTCTGAGGAATCCCACACTGATCTCCATAGCAGCAGCACTAATTTTCAATCCCTCCACCAACAAAGATGGGTTTGTATTCCTCCCCATCTTTTCCAGCATTTTTTGTTGTTTGATTTCTTGATGATTGCCATTCTGATTGGGATTAGATAGAATCTCAGTGGAGTTTTGCTTTTCATCTCCATGATTGCTAATTATGTTGAATATTTTTTCATGTATTTGTTGGTCATTTGTATTTCTTCTTTTGTAAAATGTCCATTTAGTTCAATTGCTCATTTCTTTTCTTTTTTGTTTTGTTTTGTTTTGTGATACTGGGGATTAAATCCAGGGGCATTCTACCTTCTAGCTACACCTCCAGTTCTATATTTTATTCTTTATTTTTGAAACAGGGTCTCACTAAGTTGCAGAGGGCCTCACTAAGAAGTCAAGGCTGGCCTTGAACCTGCGATCCTCCTGTCTCAGCCTCCCAAGTACTGGGATTACAAGTGTGCACCACCATGCACGGCTGCCTATTTCTTTATTGAGTTATTTGGTTTTTTAGTGTTAAATCTTTTAAATCCTTTGTATATTCTAGATATTTGTACTCTATCAGAAGAATAGCTGACACAGATCTTCTCCCATTCTGTAGGCTCTCATTTTAGACAAGTGATTCTTATTTTCATTTTTTGATTAATAGAAACTTTTTGGTTTAATGCCATCCTATTTATTAATACTTGTTTTAATTTCCTGAGGTTTGGGAGCTTATTGAGGAAGTTTCTACCTTTGCCTAAATGTTAGAGTGTTGGACCTATGCTCTCCTCTCGTAATTTCAAAGTCTCTGATTTAATTTCCGTGTCTCTGATCCATCCTGAGTTAACTCTTGTGCAGGGTAAAAGAAAAGGTTTTAATTCCATTTTTCTGAAAATGGATGACTAGTTTTTCCAATACTTTTTATTGAAAAGATATCTTTTCTCCAACATACGTTTTTGGCACCTTTGTCAAAGATCAATTAAAGATGTGTGTGAATTTCTTCTGTATCTTCTTTTCCATTGGTCTATATATCTGTTTTTGTGCCAATACCATGCTGTTTTTATTACTATAGCTCTACTATAATTTGAAGTCAGGAATTGTGGTGCTTCCTGCATTATTGTTATTGCTTAGAGTTGCTTTTGCTATTCTAAGTCTTTTGTTTCTCCACATTTCTTTCTTTAATGTTTCATAATCCAGGGGCATTCTACTCCCACGCTACACCTTTAGCCTGATTTTATTTTTATTTTTAAATAGGGTTTCATTAAGTGTCTGAGGCTGGTGTTACACCTGAGATCCTCCTATCTCAGCCTCCCAAATGCTAGAATTACAGATGTGCACCGCTATGCCTGGTTTAGCATTATTTATTGAGATATTATTTTTGTCTCATCATGGGCTCAACTCAGTAGTCTTCTCTTATCTGTCAGGTTTTAGAAACAGATTAGTGCTGGCTGTCTTAAAATAAATATAGAAGTGTTTGTTTTTCTCTACTATGAATGAGTTTATGCAGAATCAATATTGTGTCTCCACTAAATATTCAATAGTACTCATCAGTTAAGCTGTCTGCCTATAATATTTGTACCATAAATGTAGTTTATTTAACAAATATGACTATTTTGATATGAATTTCTTTTTGAGTAAGGTTTTCCAGTGCGTATTTTCAGTTTTATTCATTTCATGTCATCATTTGACTTATACCCATGAAGTTATTCATAATATTTCCTTATTATCTTCTTAAGATGAGATTTCTGGTGTTTTCCAATGTTTTCATTTCTTATTTTAATAATTTGTGTCTCTCCTCATTTTCCTGACATTTATGACTAGAATTTATTATCAACCTGAAAAGACCAAAGATTGATTTTTCCATTATTATTTATTTTTACTTATGTTGCCCAATCTTTACTATTTCCTTCTTTGATTATTCTGATATTAACTTACATCTTTTCTAATTTTGGTTCAAATTACTCTGATTCCTAAGTGAGAAGTATGGTGTGCATCATGTTTTTGTGAATTTGTCCTTTAAATTCTGTCACCTATTATTTTCTTTAAATTAAAGCTCTGTTTTAAGTGGATACATGGTTATAATTGTTATATTTTGTTGGTGAGTTGAATTCTTCATTATTATATAATATTCTTTATCTCTAGTAACATTATTATTTTTTTTTTTCGGTACTGGAGATGGAACCCAGGGGCATTCTACCTCCGAGCTATACCCCCAGCCCTATTTTTTATTCTTTATTTTTTTGAAACAGGGTCTCACTAAGTTGCGGAAAGCCTCACTAGGTAGCTGAGGTTGGCAGCGAACCTGGATCCTCCAGTCTCAGTCTCCCAAATGCTGGGATTACAAGTGTGCGCCATCATGCCCGGCTTCTAGTAACATTATTTATTCTGTAATATTTTTTTCAGATGTTAATATAGTTACTCCACTTTCTTTGATTATTACTTTCATGTTATATTTTCTTCCAGCCATCTTTGTAGTTTCACCTTATTTATGTTTTTATTTAAAATTAGTGTATTTTACATAGGAGATCTTTGAGTCTTTTTTTTTTTAATACAATATGACACTGACTTCCTTTTTATTTGTCTTAAACTATTTTTTAAGTGTAATTATTTTTGTATTGTATTAAAATCTAACATTTTGCTCTCTTCTATTAAAATTGCTTTTGGTGTTTTTCTCCCTTTTCGTTGTATAATTGCGCTAAATGTGTATTTTTAATTTAATTTTTCTCCACTTATGGTATTGTTTATCTTTAAAAATAATAGTTTGACCAGCAGTTTAGACCAGGAGCAGGGAGCCCTGTGTGCTGGGAAGAGACGGCACAGAAGGGGAGGAGAGAGGACCGAGCTCCAGCTGGAGCAACCTGAGGGCCATAGAGGCTGAAGAGATGATGGAATGCCTTCAGGATCTTGGACTGATTAAATGAACAGCAAGAGCAGGACTGATTTACTGACATCACCCTGATGGTTGACAGACACCATTTTAAGGCCCATACGGCTATTTTGGCTGCTTACAGTAAGTTCTTCTACAAATTCTTTCAGGAGTTTCTTCAGGAACCTTTGATGGAGATAGAAGATGTTAGTGAAATGGCTTTTTGTCATTTGAGTTCATGTATACAGCAAAACTAATGATACAAGGAGAAGACGCCAGTGATGTATGGAAAGCACCAAACAAGAGTTTCTACAAAAGCTAGAATCTATCAAAGCACTTGAAGTCAGGAACAAAGAAAACTGCTCCGTTAGAGGAAAATACCACGGAGAAGAATGAAGCAAAATAAAAATAAATAAATAAATATTGCAGAAACTTCAAATGTTATCACTGAGTCATTGCCATATGCAGAATCGGAACTTGTTAAAATTGAGGTGGAGATTGCTGAAGGCACAATTAAAGTTCAAGATGGAGGCATCAAAACATTAGAGGAAGTGGCTTCTGCAAAGCAATCCATAAAGTACGTACAGAGCACAGGTTCCTCTGACAATTTTGCTCTAGCACTATTGGCAGGTATTACCAGCAACGACCATCAAGGTGATAGAAAAGGGAAGATTATTAAAGAAGAAGATGGCTGCGCAACTGACCTCATAAGCAAACAGGAACACCAGAAATCACGCTCCACTGAGAGTTTCAATTGTGAAATATGCAGTAAAAGATATCTTCAGAAGAGATTGTGGAAACAGCATCTAAACTGTTATCACCTTGAAGAAGTGGAGTCAGTAAGAAGCAAAGAATTGGGAAAAATTCGCATATGTCGGTACTGTGAGAAAGTTTGACCACTTTGAACATTTTAAAAAGCATCTTCAGAAACATACAGGGAAAAACCTTTTGAGTGTCCAAATTGTCAGTGAAAAAAACCTTTTGAGTGTCCAAATTGTCATGAATGATGTGCTAGGAATAGCACCCTCAAATGTCATTTCACTGCATGCCAAACTGGAGTGGGGGCAAAAAAGGGAAGGAAGAAGCTTTATGAATGACAGGTCTGTATGACAGGTCTGTAACAGTATGTTTTACAACTGGAACCAGTTCAAAGATGACTTGGTAATACACACTGGAGATAAACCCAATCATTATATTCTGTGTGACTTGTGGCTTATGCAAAGAAATGAATTAAGGAGGCATCTCAGTGATCACAATATTTCAGAGCGTTTAGTAACTGAAGAAGTCCTTTCAGTAGAAACATGTGTGCAAAGTGAACCAGTGACATCTTCGAGTCCAGGTGGATTCAGCACAAGTGACTGTGGAACAAGTCCATCCAGATCTGCTTCAGGATGGCCTAGTGAGCTTCCAGAGTGAGCTTCCAGAGCGGCCCGAGTGAGTTATCTAGAAGTGGATTTAATTCAGACTGAAGAAGGCACTGAAGTACATGGGGAGGAACTGCATGTTGAAGGGGTAAATCAGATGCCAGTGGAAGTACAAACTGAGCTTCTAGAAGCTGATGTGGATCACATGACTCCTGAAATCATGAGCCAAGAGGAGGGAGAGTCTAGCCAAGCAGATGCCAGTGAGGCAACCGAAGAAGATCACGAAGGTGCTGAGTGTTTAAAGACCAAACTTTAAACAGTGGATCCCCATGTTGAAAAGGCAAAGAATGAGGCAGACAGCTATGTCAGGTTTAAAATAAAATAACAAATGAATATATTTTGAAATTTACATGTCGGGTGTTGGAACTGATGATGGGCAGTGTGACTGTCCTTAAGCTACAGACAAGTGGACCTGTTCTGCTGAACTGTTTCTATCAAAACAAACTGGTGCCCCTCCTCTCATTTAATGCCAGAGGAGGGCTTTCTCATAAATAAAGGGGAGCTTAGAGAGGTATATTTCTGGAAACTTAAATGGATTATATTCTTATTATATAGTTGGGTATGAATGTATCTATTTCCATGTGGTAAGGGTTCTTTATTCTTCCCCAAGTTATGTCCTTCCTCATTTTTTTCCATATTGTAAAATCAAATATAAAATCATTAGAATACAAGTTGATGTATTCTAATGCATGTTAGGAAATTGAACAAATAGGAAACACAAGGCTGTGTAAAAAAGTGCATTGTTACTGTTCAGTTAAGTTTGGGCTCTGGCTTTCCTTGGTTTGAATAACATTCTTGTCTACCCCAATAGTCACAGATGCCATCTCTGCAACAGAAACAGAGTGGTGGTAGAAAAATTTCAAGAATGTTAAAAAAAAAATCCATACCCACATGCCTTTTCAAAACCAACTAAACTTCATTGAAGCATCTTTCAAAGTTTGTGTTGTAAGGAGCAATGTAGGCAAAGCTATATAGTACTTCACATTTTTACTTATAATGACAACTATCAATTCTTTTTCATTTATGTTAGGTTGAGAAATTTCATTTAATGGCAGCTAAGGGAACATTTTCAAATGGGAAAATTCATTTAAATCTGTGGCAAACTAGCCGGGCGTGGTGGCGCACGCTTGTAATCCCAGCATTCGGGAGGCTGAGACCGGAGGATCCGGGTTCGCGGCCAGCCTCAGCTACCTAGTGAGGCACTCCGCAACTTAGTGAGACCCGGTTTCAAAATAAAGAATAAAAAATAGGGCTGGGGGTGTAGCTCGGAGGTAGAATGCCCCTGAGTTCAATCCCCAGTA
>PVLC010012298.1:0-25973 GCA_004027655.1 Graphiurus murinus
AGGATTGCTTCAGCCTCAGTCTGCAGAGTGGCCAGGAGTCCAGGAGCGCATCCCACCCCCGCCGGATGTCAACATGTATTTTGCCATAACTTACCAGTGTTCTCCTTGCCTTTATGCAGCAGAGGAACTTCGGGAGACTTTCCTCCGACAGACATTCTGGAAAAAGTGCCTTTTCCTAGAGGCAACCTTTGAAGCCTGTTACTCCAAATAAGCCCTAAATTGTTTTCACTGCTTTTCTTTTTGTTCTGGCAGAAAATTCAGAAAGGCAGGGTCCGCATGCTGTGAAATGCTCCCTGTAATAAGGCCTGAAGCATTGGTTCTTTTGGGGAGCACGCGTGCGTGCGTGTGTGTGTGTGTGTGTGTGTGTGTGTGTGTGTTGTGTATGTGTGTGTGTGTTTACTGGGTATTAAATCCTATGAGCCACACCCCACCTCCATTTACTTATTTATTTTTATTTTGAGACAGGGTCTCTTTATGTTTCTGTGTGGTTGCTTTATTCCTGCAGTCCTCCTTCCTTATTCTCCAATGAACTGGGTTTTACAGGCATGTTCCACTACTGTGTTTCACATGGGCCCTGGGATCATTTTCTGAGTAAAATCACGAATGAGATCATGGAAAGTAAGTGTGTGATGCAGAGAAAGATTTTACTTATCAAGAAATAACAATTATAGAGAAAACAAAATGTTCTCACCAAAGAAGGGTGTACCTTGAGCAAGAGAGCCTCAGTTGACTCTTGTCTCAGGCCTTTTTATCTAGTTATTCACTTTTGAAGTTGCTCTGACCCTCAGGTTTTTTTTTTTTTATCTGAATTCCAACTTGATTCCCTCCTGTACTTGTTTTTTGTTTTTGTTTTTTAGCTCAATATTGATTTATGGATGACCTCAGATGTACTTTTCCCATGAACCTTCTCTCTCTTTTTCTACATTTTATTAACTTCTCGTTCCCCTCTCTGAGAGCTGGGCCCTAACTTACGTTAGGAAGAAGGGGTCGATGACCACTCTGGCACCTTCCAAGCTAAGTAGGAGTGGCCATGGGAATGGCAGCTAGGTTCTCTCAGGAGGTTGGTCTAGAGGTCCACAGAGTATGTTCATCTGAGTCTCCATATTGAGCACCATTTGCAATTTGATGGACTGTATATGAGAATAAATAAATCTTCCTAAGAAGTTTCTTAAGCTCAGCCCAAAAAGCAACATGAAGAAGAAAGCAAGCAGAGTATTCAGGAAGGATAAGAGCCATGCTATCCAGGAGGAGCCATATCCAATAATTCCTCTTGATTGGTGATTGTGATCCAATTATTTTTGTGTTTCAGATATTATACTAGTTATCTTTTTAAAAAATTATCAGTAATATTAAAACAACACATCTAGGGGCATTTGTTTTCTAACCCTGATGGTGCTTACTGTACTTATTGTAGCTAAGGTTAAAGTGGTGCCATTAAGAGTTTCAGTTATCAAACAAGAAAGTTACTTATTTCACTATCAATCTAGGATTTGCCAGAAGAGTGATGGCTAACACAGCAACATCCATTTTGCGTAATAAATGTAAATTATCATTACAATCAGGTTAAAAGTTATCATTTAAAAACATGGCCTCAGAGCAGGGCGTGTTGGCACATGCTTGTAATCCCAGCATTCGGGAGGCTAAGACCGGAGGTTCTGGGTTCAAGGCCAGCCTCAGCTACCTAGTGAGGCACTCAGCAACTTAGTGAGACTCGGTTTCAAAATGAAGAATAAAAAATAGGGCTGGGGGTATAGCTCGGAGGTAGAATGCCTCTGAGTTCAATCCCCACTACCACAAAAAAAAAAAAAAAAAAAAAAAAAAAAAAAAAAAAAAACATGGCCTCAGGTACATGATGATTTGTAGGTAGCTTTTTTCTTTTCTTTTCTTTTCTTTTTTTGTGGTACTGGGGATTGAACTCAGGGACATTCTACCTCCAAGCTATAACCCCAGCCCTATTTTTTTTTATTCTTTATTTTGGAACAGGGTCTCACTAAGTTGCCGAGGGCCTCACTAGGTAGCTGAGGCTGGCTGTGAACCTGGATCCTCCAGTCTCAGCCTTCCAAATGCTGGGATTACAAGCGTGTGCCACCAAGCCCGGCAGTAGCTTTTTCTTAACTGTCCATACTTTTGTTGTGCTTGTCCAGCTAAGCTTTTTATCAGAGTTGTTGAGTCGATGTTTCTAAGCCTGGTAGTGTGGTTTCAGTGGGCATCTACATAAAAATGAAAAACTGACACATTAGTACATTCTACAACAACCTAGATATCTTGCCCTAATGCTATTTTCCACAACTCTTTACACTGGACCATCCATCTATTAGCATTTTAAATTGGAAGCCAGGTAGCCAACTCTTTTGCAATAGGTTATGAGTCATATACATATATAACATTGTGAAACATCCTTGTGGTGTAAAGCATAACATACACTTTTTTACAATGAGATTATTTATTTTTCTGATCCTACATAGTTGGTATAGTCATCTGTAAACCAAGAATGTTGTCTTTAACTTAGCTTGAACAGATTCTAGTTTTGGATTTTTGAACAGGATTCCAAGATTCTCTAGTAGCTTACAGGAATAGGGATTTTTTCCTTTCCATGTTATCCCATGATCTAGAACCTGTAAAACCTCCAGAGGGGCAGGATTAGTTTTATAGTGTGTTATAAGAACTCAGTAGGAGAGAAGTTTGGGGCATTAATACTATATCTCACTTTTCTGTGAGCCTAAAATTAGTACCATTCTTACTTTTTCTGTGAGCTTAAAAATATTATGATAATAAATGGTAATTTATAATTATAATTCATAATTATAATTAAAATATATTATAATGTAGAATATAAGGGGGAACAAAAGTCATAAGATATCTAGTTAAATTATTTGGAGGTCTTTTAAGCATGGCTCCTTTTATTTTTACCCCTGAATAGCACACTTATTTCTGGTTATACTTTCCTGCTAGATATTCAAGACAAAGTAGGTGGCCTTATTGTAGGCAAACATAAATTTGTATAAAATTATTTTGCTTTCAGCAGGGCGTGGTGGTGCATGCTTGTAATCCCAGCATTTGGGAGGCTGAGACCGGAGGATCCAGGTTCACAGCCAGTCTCAGCTACCTAGTGAGGCATTCCGCAGCTTAGTGAGACCCTGTTTCAAAATAAAGAATAAAAAAATAGGGCTGGGGGTGTAGCTTGGAAGTAGAATCCCCTTGAGTTCAATCCCCAGTACCGCAAAAAAAAATTATTTTGCTTTCAAGGTCAGTTAAGGCTCCTCAGGGACATTGTGAGTCTTTTCCTGTACCAGTTATGCTATCTCCCAGAATGGTTAATACTCTTGTTGACCCCAGGGCTTCCCCTGAAGTACTGGGGCCATTCCCATCTCTAATGACCCTCCTTCTGCTAGAATCTGCACTGGTAGCTCCCAGTCTTGGGGGCCTTCATGGTCTCCCTGATAGGGAGGTCAGATGACTTACCAGAGTTACAGGGCCCTTAGAGGAGTCCCATTATTTCCTGGGTTTCATTTAATTTTGGAGAGGAAGGGCCAAAATATTGGCTTCTTTTTCCTTAGCCCTTTTATTTTCTGATTGTACTCTAAGTCTCAGTTGTTGAATACCTCGAAGGTCAGTTTTACCAATCCTTTTAATGAATAGGGGTAAGTACTATAGCCTATCTGTCTTCCAGGTGATGGCTGTCATCTCAAAACACTGTTTAGGTTATTTTGTTAGAAGTTATACTTCTGATCCAGGTGTGGTGCCACACACTTGTAGTCCCAGTACTTGGGAGGCTGAGACAGGAGAATTACAGGTTCAAAGCCAGCCTCAGTAACTTAGTGAGGCCCTCTACAACTTAGTGAGACCTTGTTTCAATAGTAACAACTAAATATAGGACTGGAGGTATTGCTCAGAGGTAGAATGCCCCTGGGTTCAATCCCCAGTACCACACATATAAAAAATAAGTTGTACTTCTGTAATATGTTAACAGACATTAGTTATGATGCTTTATAAGGAAAAATACAAAACAAAATTATTGAGGACAAAACAAATCTAGTTTGCATAGTATTTCTGACAATGAGATAATACAAATAAATCCCCATTTGCTCCCTTGTGACTGGCCAATTTTTCTCTCCTGGATCCCTCCCTTCTGGTGTTGCCCTTTCATCTCCCCTCCTTTTTTTCCTTGCTGGATGCATCTAGAGTGTCTTGGGAAAAACACATAGCCACACTACAGTGATCAAGGCCAATTTGCAAATCCAGGGCTCTAATCTATATCACATAGCAGTCTGAGAAACATCACTAGCTATATTACTCAAGGTTAATCTGGCTCTTGTCTCCTTCTCATTTTTAACCCTGTATCCTCTGAGGTCCTCAATCCTTCACTGTCTAGATGTTTTTAACTCTTTAATAATACAATTTTAGGAATACACAAACATAAACATAAAAAGGCTAGTACTATTTATTAATAATTTTGTGTAGAGGGTACCAGCTTGGTAAAGTGTTTTCTTAGGCTTTGCATTTTATAAGATACTTAGGAAATACAAATATAACTTAAAAGAAGCCAGTAATAATTAGCATCACAGTTGAGTAGAAGTTAACACATATATTAACTTAACTTTTACTATTGGAGTAACATTTAGAATACATGGTTCAGTAAGATAACTATAATTACAAGTCTATGGAGGTTAACAGTACAAGAATCAAAGAATAGCTCTAGATATTCTATAAGTTTAGAAACAGTGTTACTGATCAGAAATAGGCTTATTATCTGATGGTCAATTTTATCTCATACAATAATAAAATATTTATTTAGTCAAAGCAAACAGATATAAATCAGTCTTAAATGATAGGGACTTTTAATGGTACTAAACATATAGATGGCAGAAGTTTTAATAGCTTCATTAACCAGTTTATATGATTAAGGTTCAGACATAATGCACATTACACAAAAGAGGTCACTTATTAGTTACTTTGCATGTATATAAATCCTATATATCTTTAACTTTTTAAACTTTCATGAAACATTTAGATAAACCTCAGATACACAACATACTTCGCCCTCAGATGTGCACTTATCTATAATAACATATATATAGGGTGTCAAATATGCTATAGTAACATAAAGTAATAGTTGCTCATTTAACCTGAGTTATAAAGTAGTTGTTTATCAGGCTCTAAAACATAGACACTTACACCCTGTCTAAACATAGACACTTACACCCTGCAGTTTGTTAAGTAATCCAAGGCCTATCAATGACAGTAAACATAAGAGATTATCTTGATGAAAACACAAAGTCTTTCCTAAGCTAGCTCTTAATAAATGTTACTAAGCAAAAAAATGCATTATTTCAATGATAGAGTTAAGTAATAAGTAGGACTTTTAGAAAACCCTTCAAATAATTTCTTTTAATTTTAACCAGCTTTATCATATACAAATTTTTATAAGTTTTATCCTTTAAAAACATTTGCAACTTTTTAAAACCCTCTGCGCCTTGCTTGACATTTTTATTTTTGTTTGTACCATTTTTCCTATGGGATTACTCAATCATTTAGAACAAAGTTATTGCCATAAAAAAATCCTTTCCCATCTAAAAACATCTCCCTATGGTTTTATGACTCTAGAAAGTTTGCTTTACCAGGCTATGTTAAGATTGTGGGCTATATGTGTAAAACGAAGAAGTGGTGCTATTTGTGATCTGACCATGATTGATATGTCATAAATGTCTATGTAACCCTGTTGTACTCAAGACATGTATAAAAAATCTGTGCTGAAAAAAATAAATAAATAAATTTTAAAAAAATAAAATAAATAAAAACATCTCCCTGTTACTTTTAACTTTTTTCATTAAAATACCTCCTCATACCTGAAAATATCTCATTTTTAATGGGGGTTCTTATATTAATTTTTTAAATATTTTTATTGATGTATTTTATTAATTTTTTAAATATTTTTTATTGATGTATGTATTTTTTATTGATGTATTGTGAGGTACAAGCTGGTGGAGGCATACATGCACACATCTCTCATTTAACCCTTCCCTAATTCCTGCTCCATTCCCTCCTCTCTCCCTCCTTCTCATGTTCAGCTATTGTTGACTATTGTTATTTCCTCTTGATGAATTGTTCCTTTTTCCAGTAAAAAATGACCCTCTTTGTCTCTTCTGATAGGCTTAGGCTTGAAGTCTAATTTGTCTGATATCATAGTTGCTACTCCTGCTTGTCTTTGAGTTCTGTTGGCATGGATTACCTTGCTCCAGCCCTTCACCTTTAGTTTGTGTGAATCCTTGCTTGTAAGTTATGTTTCTTGTAGGTAGCATAAAGATGGGTTCTGGTTTTTAATTCATTTTTCCACCTTGCGTCTTTTTATTGGGGAGTTGAATCCATTTATATTCAGTGTGATTATTGTGAGATGATTTTTAGTTCCTAACATTTTGAGTTTTCACTTCTGTTTGCGATAGTGTTTGTTCTTCTTTGCTTAGTTTATTGCTTGCTGGAAATCATTGTTTCTCTGGTTCTGACATTTATTTGTTAGTTATTCTTTGTAGTTAATCTCTTTGAGTATTTTCTCCAGTTCTGGTTTAGAGGACATAAGTTCTTTCAGCTTCTGTTTGTCATGGAAGGTTTTTATTTCTCTGTCAATTTTGAGAGGTAGTTTTGCTGGGTAGGAAAACCTTGGCTGCAAGTTGTTTTCATTCAGAATTTGGAATATGTTTCTCCAGGCCCTCCTGGCTTTTATGACTTGATTTGGGAAGTCTGGAATGATTCTAATTGGTTTGCCTCTAAATGTCACTTGGTCTTTTACTTATGTCGCCTTTAATATTCTCTCTTTGACCTCTACATTAGTCAATTTGATTATTATGTGGCATGGTGAATCTTTTCTCTGATCTTGTCTGAAGGGGGTTCTGTATGTTTCCTGTACCTGTGTGTCAATTTATTTTTCTGTTTTTGGATAATTTTCTGATATTACTTTTTTGAAAAGATGGTTTATTCCATTAGTTTCAACTTCTAATCCCTCTTCTATGCTTCTTATTCTTAGGTTGGCTCTTTTAAAATTGTCCCAGATCTCATCAATGTCCAATTCATGCTGTCATACTGTTTTTTCTAAATTATGTACTATGGGTTCATTTTTGGAGTGCTCATCTTCTGAGAGCAAGATTCTGTTTTCCATGTGGTCTAATATACTGTTTATAGTTTGTATTGGTGCCTTCACGTCAATTATTGCATCTTTCACATCCTTCACTTCCTTCCAGGCTTCTTTTTTATTCCTCTTCAGGGTGTCATGTTCTTTGTTTATTTGTTCCTTTATGTCTTTCAGGCTCTCTCTGGACTCTTTTTGGAAATCTTATATCATTTCTACTATTAAAGATCTGAATTGTTCTTCTGGTAATCTCTGTGTTGGTGAGTTCTGTTACTGTGGGGTTGTGGAAGCTCATTGTTTCTTTGCTATTTTTTTCTTCCCATGATTTCCTGTTTCTTAAGTTTGTATCTTTGTTGTTTTTGATAGCTTTCTCTCAATCTGTAGGTTTCTCGTTTCTATTTTCTCTCTGTGAGTAGTATCTTGTACTGAGTTGTGGTTACTCTGGGTCTCCTTCTGCCCACTGCAATGGTGACATTGACGGGTTTCAGGTGCTGAAGTCCAAGGTCCTGTTTGTTGTTTCTGTTATGGGGATTTGGCTCTGAGGCATGAGCAGAACAGCTTTTGCCCTCTGCCTTTTTAAACCTCGATGTGGAAAGTGTTGAGCTATTTCTTCTATCAATTGAGGTATGTTTATCCTTGGTGTCTGGCAGTCGTTTCTGGTGGTTCATCTCTCTGGTCCAGTCTCAGCAGTAGGGATTTATAGGTGTCAGCTGGTATATACAAGGGCAGATTGTGTTGTATTCAGTGGTGAAGGTTGGGTGAGGGGGGTGAAGACACAGTAATGGGTACAAGAATAGGGTAAAGTAGAAGATATGATCAAGTAGAATAAGAGTTTGAGTGTGGCAAGGTAATATATGGTAGAGATTGGAGGTAGTGGATATGTGGAGGGATTCTAGTAGTCAATGTAGAGTATTTAGGTGTAGTGATATGAAATGGACTTAATATAAGACAAAGAGAAAAAAGTGTTGAAGAGAAGAATACAGATAGAAAAGAGGAGGTGAAACTTGTAAAAGTGATGAGGAAGAGAGCACACAAACAACAAAAAAATAAAAAAACCAATCATCCAAACAAACAAACAAAAAAAATAAAGCAATACAAAACAAAAACAAAATAAAAAACACACCCTTGCAACTATACAAGTACAGAGCAGACTTGGCCTCTGCAGTTCTCTTGGTTCTGTGTGGATACTTTCAGCTGTTTAATGTCTACTCACTATAGTAGATTTTTGAGCATGATCCAAGTGTTCTTATTTGCTCAGTGACCTATAGTGGTGATGTCATTTTATGGACCTACTTATGGATCGCCCGCAGTGGTTAGGACCCGTTCTGATACATCTCTTTATCAATGTAGGCACTGAGTTCCACTGGTGCCTCTCCTGCTGCAAGCTTGAGTCTCTGAGCTCTACACAGGGCCTGTCCCTGGGTCACTCTCTGCCTATGTAGGCGGTGGGTGTCACTGCATCTGGACCCAGTATAAGCCTGGGGCTCTGCACTTTCCACCCGCTGTCTCTCTCTGTCTCTCTGTCTCTGTCTCTGTCTCTCTCTCTCTCTCTCTCTCTCTCTCTCTCTCTCTCTCTCCCCCTATGCAGGTGGCAGGTACTAATCTAGGGGCATTCTCTGGAGGCCCTGTAATGTCTCTGGGCCCTGTGTGCTCTGGGCCCCTCCCACACTTCTGCTCCTATCCAAGGGTGGGCCACAGAGTCTCAACCCTTGAGAGTCTATCATTTGTCATAGGGGTACCTGTGGCTGGGCTGTTGAGTGCGCTGCTCTGGCTCTGAAGGGAGAGGTGAGCTGAGGTGTAGCTATTGCAGGTTCAAGCCAGATGTCTGGGCATTTGGGTCTCTATTGAATGTGTGGGAATATGCCGCCCGATTAGGATGTGGAGTTCTGTAGGCGCTTACTCCACATCTGGTGGCTGGATTTGCAGGAGGTTGTTAGATGCTGCAGTGTTACTAGTCCTGGCACCGCTTGGGTGGGCTAATGGCATGGCTGGCTGCCAGCACCACCCTGGCGCACTCAGGGTCCTTTGCTCTTCCCCAGTCTGTTTTCTGGGTTTTGTTCAGATGCAGTTCAATTTTTCGTTATTTTGTTCAATTTTTCACTACTTTTTTTTCTTCTGTCAAGAAGATGCTTTTTCCTCCACAACTTAATGAAACCCTGTTTCCAAATAAAGAGTAAAAAATAGGTCTGGGGTTTATCTTGGAGGTAGAATGCCCCTGGGTTCAATCCCTACTACCACAAAAAAAAAAAAAAAAAAAAAAAAAAAAAAAAAAAAAAAAAAAAAAAAAAAAAAAAAAAAAAAAAAAAAGAAAAGAAAAAAAGAAAGATGAAGAAAAAAAGAAAGAAAGATGCTTTTATGGCAGTTTTGATTTGAGTCTTACAGCACTTGAGATGAGCTGTTTCTCTCAGTTGCCATCTTACTGATCATCCCATGCATGTTTTGGATTCTTATATTTAAAATAATGTTTATAAAAATCTTTTAATTTAGACAAATTACTCCTTTTAAAGTAAAATAAAATATGTCCTCCATAGTTTTTTTTATCAAAGCACAGGTTAGAAATTTCTTAGCCTTTTTTTTTTTGTGTGTGTGTGTGGTACTGGGAATTGAACTCAGGGGCATTCTACCTCCGAGCTACACCCTCAGTCCTATTTTTTATTCTTTATTTTGAAATCAGGTCTCACTAAGTTGCGGAGTGCCTCACTAGGTAGCTGAGGCTGGCCGCGAACCCGGATCCTCCGGTCTCAGCCTCCCGAATGCTGGGATTACAAGCGTGCGCCACCACGCCCCGCTCTCTTAGCCTTGCATGTATAGAATCATATATTATCTAGAATTTAACTCTTAGTAATTTATTTTCATGTAAGATCCAAAATAAAGCAATCTTAATATCTTTCTCACCTATATAAAACACATTGGATAGACCCAAGTATATTATCTTTTGCTGACTTTAAAAAGCCAAGTGTTAGCCGGGCATGGTGGCGCACGCTTGTAATCCCAGCATTCGGGAGGCTGAGACCAGAGGATCCGGGTTTGTGGCCAGCCTCAGCTACCTAGTGAGGCCCTCCGCAACTTAGTGAGACTCGGTTTCAAAATAAAGAATAAAAAATAGGGCTGGGGATATAGCTCAGAGGTAGAACGCCCCTGAGTTCAATCCACAGTACCGCAAAAAAAAAAAAAAAAAAAAATTTAAAAAAGCCAAGTGTTACTTGGATTTATATTTAGCAACTGATGTTTTATTATTTTAACTTGCTTATACCCAACTCAGATTTTTAATATATGCATTTATAAAAGCTTATGCCCTCTATATCTACTTAATTACCCATTTTATCAACCACTTTAGAATATCTATGAAAACCAAGATATCAAATAAACATAACTAGCATTTTTAGTCATTATTTTTAACAAATAAAAATCCTAAGAAAGCCAGGCGTGGTGGCGCACGCTTGTAATCCCAGCATTCGGGAGGCTGAGACTGGAGGATCCGGGTTCGAGGCCAGCCTCAGCTACTTAGTGAGGCCCTCCGCAACTTAGTGAGACTCGGTTTCAAAATAAAGAATAAAAAATAGGGCTGGGGGTATAGCTTGGAGGTAGAATGCCCCTGAGTTCAACCCCCAGTACCGCAAAAAAAAAAAAAAAAAAATACTAAGAACAATTAATACTACATTTTAAACATCAAACAGAAACAGAAAGATACAATCCTAATTGTCTGTCCTGGAGAAAAATCTATTAATTTTAATGACATCTTTTGTGTGTGTGTGTGTGTGTGTGTTACTGGGGATGGATCCCGGGGCATTCTACCTCTAAGCTACACCCTCAGCCCTATCTTATTCTTCTATTTTGAAACAAGGTCTCATTAAGTTGTGGAGGGTCTCAACAAGTTGCTGAGTCTGGCTTTGAACCTATGATTCTTCTGTCTCAGTGTCCCAAATACTCGGATTACAAGGGTGCACCACCTTGTCCAGCTTGACATCTTTTACTTTTACCAACTTTAAAAAACTTATTAATTACAGATTTATTTAAGTCATGTGAACTAAAAGGTATTTTTGGAGGCATTTTTGTTACTGTTATTGTTTAATTTATGAGTGCTCATTTATCTATAAGCCAATTTTTGGTATCATGTAGACAATAGATAATACACTTACATGTACAAACATGCATAAAAATGGATAGCAAAGAAATATAACTTTCATTTACCGGGGATTGTCTCCCTACAGATAGGGAAGAAGAAAATTACAGATATTTCCTAAACATACTGCCAAATTTAAAATTCCAGAAATCAAAACACAACCTACCATGGATGTCTGTCATGTAATAGTGAGTAATAGATTATAGAATAGAGGACACAGAATTAGAATCCTATACAGCAGAGGATGCCTGGGGCAGAGTTCATCAGTCACAGCTGACACTAAATCAATTGATTCAGGTGGCTACTTTTCACCATGAAGAAGACTCTGCATCATACATCACCACTGCTTATTTCTCAGGGGAGAAATCCCAAATACTCAGATCTTTTCCCACTAGTACTAGTAATTTGCTTACTATAAGGATTATATGCCACTGCTATCTATCTTCTTTCTGTTCAAATCATGCAGTGACCTGGATTTTGAAGAGACAGAACTTTTCCTTTGGTTTTATCCTCAAATGAGCCTCAGGGTTAATTCACAGGGGTTTGCATTCTAGCTAGGACTGACTAAAATAACAAACTTTCAAGCAACCTTGAATAGGAAAGTTATCTTAGTATAAGCAGGACAGCAGAAGAGAAAAGGCCTTTGTTACTCTATAATTGAAGTGCAGTGGTTTATATATTCCTTCTGGGTTTTCCTTAATGAATAAAGCGTGTACATAATGTTCAGACCACTTACTCTACCTCTTGCAAAACAAACTCAGCTTCAATATAGTTTCATGGGTTTATACCTCACTCTGGGGGCTATCCCTCCCATCTACAAAACAAATCAAGTTGTAAAATGGGAATGGATCCACCATATGATCCAGCTATACCACTCCTGGGTATCATTCCAAAGAGGTGGAAACCAGAGAACTACACTAATATATGCATAGCCATGTTCATAGCAGCACAATTCACAATAGCCAAATTATGGAACCAACCCAGGTGCCCATCAACAGATGAATGGATCACAAAGCTATGGGAAATACACACAATGGAATTCTACTCAGCAATAAAGAAGAAGAAAAATAATATCATTTGCAAGAAAATGAAATGACCTGGAGAATATTATGTTAAGTGAGATTAGCCAGTCACAGAGTGAAGGGACATATGTTTTCTTTAACAGGCGAAAGCTAGGGAGTAACTGGGATAGCAGAGGGATTCCAGATAATGGAGGAGAAACCTCAGTGGAGCCAGGGAAGTGGTCTAAGGGAAGGGGAGAGGGAAGCCTGAGGTTCGTTATTGGAAATACTAACATTGACTGTGTGTACAAATGTGAAAATCCCAGTATCGGTCTCAGTCCTCTGTATGGGAAGGGGGGAGATGGGAAGGCGGGAGGGTGGACACCAAGTGCTGTGTGCATGTATGTCAATGTCAATGATTTACATTATGATGTGAGATGATAATGCACCAGTAATAGTACATTAAAAATAATAATTAAAAAATATTGGTCTGTAATTTTCTTGAACTATCTTTATTTGGTTTTGGTCTTAATGTGGTGTTAGCTTCAGAGAATGTATTTGGGAGAGTCCTGTTTCTATTTCATGGAACAGATTGGAAAGTATTGGGATTAGATAATCTATAAAGGTTTTATAAAATTCAACTGAGAAGCCATCTGGACCATGGCTTTTCTTTGATGGTAGGCTCTTTATTGATGCTTCACTCTCTTTTGATTGCTATTGGTCAATTTAAATTTTCTGTATCTTATTGATTCAATTTAGGAAAGTTGTATGTGTCTTGAAATTTGTCAATTTTTTTCTAGTTTTCCATTTTTTCGGAGTATAGTTTTTCAAAGTACTTTCTGATAATCTTCTGGATTTCCACGCTGTCTGTGATAATATCACCTTTTTCACCTCTTATTTTAGTAATTTGTGTTGATTATCTCTTGCTTGTGGTTAGGTTGGTATTGGGGGCCATCTTAGAACCGTGCACTGAGATTAACATCTGGGACTGGCCTGGCTGAGTATACAGTTCCAGCTAGGGGGAATCTGTCTACAAGTGGGCAGACTTCCAAGGGATCTGATGGAATTGATGAGTGTGGATTTTGATGTCTTCTCCATCTACCAGTAATGTTTAACCTTTCCTTCCTCTAGGCTTGTTCCATGACTGCTTTGCTATCTTTCCTTATCTTTACCCATGACAATTTGCTGGCTCCTGTGTTTAATCATTTTTTGTGATGCCTTGTTTAAACCATCTGGCTCCAGGGGACAGGAGATTTGTGCTACCTCCTCCTCTAGCTGTCCCAAATATTAAATATTAAGTATAATAACTTTCTCTAAATTATTATTTCTGACTATGAGTCATTACATAAGAGAGAATTCTGATCTGTGGCATCTTTCAGAAGCAGCTTTCTGTGTCAAGAATACAAAATAAGTAGTTCTACTACAAGTGGTGTCCAGCACGAGACAGGAAACCTCAGAGTTCTAGTAAGGTGTTCGTATACCTTCAGCTGCCACAGTCGTGACCAGCTTGGAAGGGTAATTTTCACAGTTGGATAACAATGGAAAATAATTCATCTCATATGTCACATCAGTGTACTTTGCTTCACTGTTTGTTTAAGCAGGGTGAAGTTTCTATAGAGCAGCAGACTATAAAAAAATTATTAAACTGGGTTGTAGAAACCTGTCCTTGGTTCCCAGATGAAGGAATATTGGGTCCTGAGGTGTGGAATTGAGTAGGTTAGACCTTAAAACAATATCAGCATCAAGAAAGGAAGGTACCAGTAACTGTCTTTTATACTTGGACTCTTGTTAAGGCTTGTTTAGAACCTCTTCGTGAAACCCAAGCTTTCCCTGTCATTAACAAGGAGACCCCTCAAAATGAGGTACACCATGCCACTGCTCAGCCTTCAGTGCCTCCTGAGCTGGCTGTGGGGAAAAATGTGAGTAAAGATAACGATACCTTTTTCTCCTCCACCAGCTCAATGGTCTTCCAATAATCTTTTAAAAAAGGATTTGATTCCTTTTACTCCATTGTATGTGGCTATAGAAAAAGGATTAAATATGGGACAAGGTGACGGAGATCTTATTTTCCAACAAATCATGTCCATTTATCCTGTTATGCAAACTCCCAACCCTAATAATCCACAGCAATTATTAAGGGAATACCATCCTTTTGACTTCAAATTGTTAAAGGCTCTTAGAGGTAGTTGTAGAAAATAGGGAATTCACACCCTGTTTACCTGGTAATCTTAGATAGCTTTCAAGGAGTTATGTTAACTCCTCTAGATTGGCAAATGCTCACTAAGATCACTCTTTCCAGAGGAAGGTATTTGCAATGGAAAACAGCCTGAAGAGATTTTTGTCAAGAAATAGTGCAGGAGGTCATTAGTTGTCTCCGTGCTAGTAGACCCTGCTCTGGGCGGCTGGCTCAATGTTGACCACCGCTCTGTGGCACGCCACGCATGGTCTCCTTTGTTTTCCCTGGTCTGCTTTCTGGGTTCTGTTCAGCTGAGCTTCAATTTTCATTACTTTGTTCACTTTTTTGCTGCCTTTTTTCCCTTCTTTCAAGAAGCTGCTTTTATGATTCGAGCTCTACAATGCACCAATTAAAAAATAAAATCTAAAAAATTGTATGAATTAATAAAAAAAGAAATAGTGAAACATAATCATACTGCTATTCCTCAAGTTCTCATTGACCTTGAAATGTTAACTGGAACTGGAGTATATAAAGTTTATATACTCAAACTGCATTGCTTTAACAAGTTTATGAATTTAGGACACATAGTTCAACAAAAAACCTCAAACACCAAAATTTAATACAAAATCATTAAGTGCCTTAAATGATTTTCAAAAATTTTAGGAGACAGGCTGGGCGTGGTGGCGCACGCTTGTAATCCCAGCATTCGGGAGGCTGAGACTGGAGGATCCGGGTTCGAGGCCAGCCTCAGCTACCTAGTGAGGCCCTCCGCAACTTAGTGAGACCCGGTTTCAAAATAAAGAATAAAAAATAGGGCTGGGGGTATAGCTCGGAGGTAGAATGCCCCTGGGTTCCACCCTGAGTACTGCAAGAAAAAAAATTTAGGAGACAAAAATTGGATCAGGCCTTATTTAAAAATAACTACCAATCAATTAACTCCTTTATTTGATATCCTACATGGTGATCCTGATCATTCTTCATCATGATCACTCACCCCTATGCCTTGACAAGCTCTCTCCTTAATAGAACAATCTCTTTTTAATTTACAGGTCTCTCGTGTAAACTACAATCTCCCCATTCTGTTTTTTGTACTGCTCACATCTTCCCTTTTTTCAGGACTAATTGCACAATTGTCTCCTACCTTAGATATTATACAATGGATACATCTTTCTTCTCAACCTACAAAACACTTGTTACTTATATACAACATATATGCAATCTCATTTTTAAAGGCAGAGAGCATGTATATCAGCTGCTTGGGATCAATCCTCACACTATTTATATTCCTCTTACTAAGTATGAAATTGATGCCTTATGGTCTCTTGATGTACAATGGCAAATATCCTCTGCTTCCTTTACAGATGAAATTTCAACTCATTATCCCTCAGATAAAATTTTAACTTTCTTTTCTTCAACCTCCTTTAGGTTTACTTTAGACTCACTTCATACTCATACATGAGGTGCTTATTATTTTCACCAATGGTAGTTCCAATGGAAAAGCAAGTGTTTGGACTTTACAGTAAAAAAGGGTCCTTTCCATTCCTAAAACTTCTGCTCAAGTGGTAGAATTGGCTGCAATGCATGCAGTTTTTCAAACTTACTCTCAACCTATTAACATTATTTCAGACTCCCAATATGTTGTAGATGTTATATCTCAACTGGAGATGACTCAAATTTAAAAGGTTAGTAATAAGTTTATTTTTAACCATCTTCATAAATTCAACAATTGATTAGGCCATATGCTCATCCCTTTTGTATTATCCATATCAAATCTCACTCAATTTACCTGGTTTTCTTTCCTATGGAAATGCTCAAGCTAATCAGTTTGTAGCCACTGTATTTGAATCTGCTAAAAACTCACATGCTTTACTACACCAAAATGCTCGCTATCTTCTTTGTCTATTGCCTTCTCTTACTTGCCCACAAGCTAGAAACATCATCCACAGTTGCTCTACTTGTGCCCATCTTAACGCCATGCTCTCCTTCTTTTGGTACTCTTAGTCATGGACTTTCCCCTAAGGAAGAATGGCAAAAGCAATGTTACTCATTACCCCTCATTTGGTAAACTGAGATTTATTCACATTATTGTAGACACTTATTCAAAATTCCTTTGAGCTTCTGCATTGCCCAGAGAAACCTTTTCTCATGTTAAAACAGATTGTTTACAGGCGTTCATGATTATGGGAGTTCCTAAGCAGATAAAAACTGACAATGGACTGTTATATACTTCTAAAGCTTTTGCTAAATTCTGTTCTATTTGGAATATATCCTTACTTCATGGCATTCCTAATAATCCTACCAGCCAAGGCTTTGTCGAATGGTACAATGGTATTCTCAAATTAATGCTTTAAAAGCAAAAAGGTGGAATATGGAGTTATGTTTCCCCTAAGGATTTGTTATCCTAATCCCTAATAACACATTTTTTAAAAAATTGGGATGATTCTCTTACAGTGTCTTAGAGGCATGCAATGGAAACTCATTCACCTACCCAACATGTTCCTCAGATTTTTTGGAAAGATCCCTTGGATGGGAAATGGAAATGTCCCTTTCCATTAATGACTCTTGGCAGAGGATATGCTTGTATAATGATATTTGTGTTTGGATTTCAGGAAGAAATGTCAGACTATATCAAACAGGAAAGTCAGGAGGTGACCTAAGGAATCAAAAGGCTGAAGTTAAACTCCTGGGGAATGGCAGCCACATGAGCAGCAATACTGAGTATGACTTCTGCTCACATGATCACTTGGGGGCAGACTTTCTGTGTCCTGTGTCACCACACTGTTGTTGTTTGTAGATCATTAGTACTGGGTTGCAGTTATTTCAGGGCTCTGTCTGCCCCTGTGGTGGTAGGGTTGATGGGTTCCAAGTGTTAAGGTCTAGGCACTTGTCTGTTGCCTCTGTAACAGGGAGTAAACTCAGAGGTGTGAGCAGAGAAATTTGTGCCTTGTGCGTTTTTAAACTTCAATGTGTGGTATTGGGCGGTTCCACCTGTCAGCTGTGATTAGTTTGTCCTCAGTGTCTGGCAGTCCTTTCTGGTGGTTCACCTATCTGGTCCAACCTCAGCAGTAGGGATTTAGAGGAGTCAGCTGGTATATACAAAGGCAAATTGTGTTGTATACAATAGTGAAAGGTGAGTGAGGAGGAAGGAGCTAGAGTAAGAAATGCAAGAATAGGGTAGAGAATAGAATCTAGTACAATAAGAGTTTGAGTGTAGTTAGGTAATATATAGTAAAGATTGGAGATAGTGAAAATAAAGGAGAATTCTAATAGCTAATGTTTAGGTATAGTGATGCAAAATGCATTTAAAACAAGGCACTGGCAGACAGGTTCAGTAGGAGTCTGACAGACAAAACAGAACATGGACAATCTCTTCTCACAAGAAAAGAGAAAGAGAAAAAATAAAAATAAAAAAGAACCTTAAGAATTGCTTAATTGGGAGTGAGTAAAGTTTCTTTTTTGGAAAAGAGCAGCTTTCTCTTGTGGCTTTGGATGTTTCCTTGCTTTTTTTTTTTTTTTTGTCTTCCTTCTCCTCCTCCTTCTCCTCCTCCTCTTCCTCTTCCTCCTCCTTCTTCATTTGAGGCTTGCTTAGAAGAGAGGAGGCTCTTCTAGGCTGACAGTTGGGAGTGTGGCCCAGAGAAAAAGGAGATAGGAAAGAAGAAAAGGCTCACAAAAGGGGTAAAAAAAACCCTACAAATACACAAGTACAGAGCAGCAGCAAGAAACACAGAAACAAATATATAAACCAACAACAACAACAAAAAATCCTCTTGCATCTGGCCTCTGTTGTCCTATTGGTTCTGCATGGATACTTTCAGCCATTTAGGGTCTGCTTATTACAGTAGGTTCTCAAGCACATTCCAAACACAATGATGTCAGTTTGCAGCCCTAATTCTTTGGTCTCCTGCAGTGAGACCCTGGCCGTGTCTCTCTCTGCCTGCACACGTGCTGAGTGCTGAGGGGCCCATCTTAATACAAGTGTGGGACTCTGAGAAGCATCCACAGAGAAGGCTGGGTTGATCTGTAGCTTTCAAACCTGGTATATTCCTCAGAGTTTCATGTGAGATATGCAGCCACAGTCTGTGTGTATTCCTACCTTTTTATGGTCTCTTTTCAGTTACCCCATGGGGTTTCTACACTCACCTCCCTGGGTTTTGTGCACTCACTTCTGTCATCGGTCATGTAGTGGAATAGGGGTTGGGAGGGACAGGGGAAGTGGATATGGTTGTCCTTCTTTGTCCTGTCATCCCTGGCCTGTGTGATTTTGTGGCTGGTGATCTCAATGTCTGTGAAGTAGATCTCAGGTTGCTGACCATAAGATTTTTGGGGTCTTCCAAATGTTCCCGCTTGTTTGCGGTTGCGCAGTCCAGGTGTTAATGATCTCACATCTCTGGTTGGTTGCTTTTTTTTTTCCTTTCCTTTTTCATCCTGGGTGTTTAAAGTTGGCCTTGTTGGTATTGTTGAGTTTGTCTTTAGTTCCCATTTCCCATGAGGGTGGTCTGGGATGTGGAATGCTGCTCAGCTCAGAGCTCACCAAGACAAATTAGGGATAGGTTGGTCTAAGGATTTTTACTCCATTGCCATCTTCCATCGAGTAAGGTTTAGACTTTCTATTTTGAATCTTGGAGGACTTGTCCTCCACAGTTGACTTGTACCTCAGGATGAATGCCCCGATTTGGGGTATCTTTTAAATTCCACTATTTTGCCATTAGAATGGTAATTTCTTGTTAATTGTTTTAAGAAAACCCATAATGCCTTTGTTGGTTAGTGTTTGATCTGGCCCACTCCACATTTTTGCCTGAATTTTATTCCATTTAATATAATCATAATGTCTACTTAGACAGTTCAAATAAATAGCCTGACCATCTCCTTCTGGCATTTGTGTCAGTGAATGGGCCACCAGAATGGCCAGGAACACCCATCCCACTCTAGGTTTGCTTGGATTGAATCAGACAGAAAAACAGGGAGCTTGAGCCAAAAAGAGTAAGCCATCTCTCAGTGTTACCTGAAAAGAAAATGGGGTTGTAAAATTTTAGTAACTGGGCAAAAAAGGAAGGATAGCCAGGCGTGGTGATGCATGCCTGTAATCCCAGTACTGGGGAGGCTGAGACAGGAGGAACACAGGTTTGAAGACAGCCTCAGCAAGTAGTGAAAGTAGTGAGACACTGTTTCAAAATAAAAACAAAATTGGACTAGGAGTTGTAACTCAGTGGTAGAATGCTCCAGGGCTCAATCCCCAGTACCAAAAAAAAAAAAAAAAAAAAAAAACAATAGGCACATTAGACAGAGGCACATTAAAAGCCAAATGATAGAGCAATCCAACAAGATCTCACAAAGATCACACAATACATTCTTGGGTTGTTTTCTTCTGAGCGCTGACAGAATATCCCCATACGGGCTACCAAATGATGCTTTTCACAAGTGAGCCAGGATCATTGTCTCGCTGAAATAAATAATGAGATCACAGACAGCAAGTGTGGCAGTTAGTGAAAGATTTTATTTAGAAAGAAATAATATTGAAAATATAAGTAGGCAAAAGCAAAAAGCCCTCACCAAAGAAGGGGGCACCTGGACTAAGGGAGCCGCAGTTGTCACTAGTTGTTGGGGAGGGGGAATGTTATCTAGCGATAATAAGTCTTTGAAATCATTCTGACCCTTTTCACCACACCTCAGTTTGCTTTTTAACTTTTTTTTTCTGAACAACTTGTATTGCCTCCTGCATGTGTTTTCTTTCATCTCAAGGCTGTATGGATGGACCTTCCCATGGACCTTCTTCCTTTCTGCCTACATTTGACAAATTCCTCACCATCAAGCCTGGCTTGAAGTATTACTTCTTTTTTGGGACTGGAGAATGAACCCAGGGGCATTCTACCTCTGAGCTATACCCCCACCTGGTGTGTGTGTGTGTGTGTGTGTGTGTGTGTGTGTGTGTGTGTGTTACTAGGGATTGAACCCAGGCACATTCTACTTTTGAGCTACACCTCCAGCCCTATTTTATTTTGAAATATGGTCTAAGTTGTGGATGGCCTCGTTAAGTTGCTGAGGCCAACGGCAAACCTGGGATCCTCCTGTTTCAGCCTCCCAAGTACTGAGATTACAGGCATGGACCACCACTCCTGGCCCAGCCCTTTTTCTTTTTTCTTTTGAATCAAGGACTTGCTAAGTTGCTGAGGGTTTTGCTAAATTATAGAGTCTGCCCTTGAACCTGTGACTCACCCATCTCAGCCTCCCAAGTACTGGCATTACAAGTGTGCACCATCATGCCCAGCCAAAGTATTGCTTATTTCTTCATCTAGGTATTCTGCAATCTATATGATGAGATGGTAAAGATTCAATATTTTCAGTGTGTGTGTGTGTGTGTGTGTGTGTGTGTGTGTGTGTGTGTGTATTAAAACCTTGAGTTTAAGGCAGACGCAGTGGTGTGTGCTTGTAACCCCAGTACTTGGGAGGCTGAGACCAGAGGATCCGGGTTTGCAGCCAGCCTCAGCTGCTTAGTAAGGCCCTCAACAACTTAGTGAGATCCTGTTTCAAAATAAAGAATAAAAAATAGGACTTGGGGTGTAACTCAGAGGTAGAAGGCCCCTGGGTTCAATCCCCAGTACTGAAAAAAAAAACAACCTTAAGTTTAGTGTCTTAAATTACTCCAAACTTAGTTAAATTACATGCAGTTATTATTTATTATCTCACAGAATTGTATCTCACAAGTGGTTTTGTTTTGCTTTGCTTTTTGTCCTGACTTGATCCTCTGCTTTGGGTCTTTAAAGGCTAAAACTCAATTTGGGGCAAGCTGTGCTCTCTCTCATCCCAAAAGTCTGAGGTAGAGTGCAGTTTGAAAATCATTCAGATTGTTGGCTGGATCCAATTTCTTGTTGTGCTTGCATTGGTTTCTTGCTCGTATGCTAAGTTTATAGAAATAATGTACCCACTTTCTTGCGGATGTTATCTGGAGACTACTCTCAACCCCTAAGGCCTCACTATTCCTTCTTGATGGACCCCTGCATCATCAGAGCAGTAAATACATATCAAATCTTTCTTAGCTTCAAGTATCTCTGAATTCCTTCTCTGCTCTTATAGAAATCTGTTTGCTTGTAAAGGATTCACTTGAGTGTGACAGGGGCATCTCAGAGACAACTGAGATAGGGAGATTGTACCATCTGCAAGAGCCCATCCCAGATGTGGCTGTGGCTGGGTCTTGGCTGTTCCAAGCAGGTGATAGAATGTGAAGTCTAACATGGTGACACATGCCTGTAATCTAAGGATTTGGGAGGCTGAGACAGGAAGATCACAGGTTCAAGGACATCCTCAGCAAGTAAGTGAGACTCTCAGCAACCTAGCAAGACCCCATTCAAAACAAAATATAAAAAAGGCTGGTAAGCCGGGCATGGTGGCGCATGCTTGTAATCCCAGCATTTGGGAGGCTGAGACTGGAGGATCCGGGTTCGCGGCCAGCCTCAGCTACCTAGTGAGGCACTCCGCAACTTAGGACTCGGTTTCAAAATAAAGAATAAAAAATAGGGCTGGGGGTGTAGCTCGGAGGTAGAATGCCCCTGACTTCAATCCCCAGTACCGCGAAAAAAAAAAAAAAAAAAAAAAAGGCTGGTGATATAGCTCAGAGCTAGAATGCCCCTGTGTTTAACCTCCACTACCAACCAAAAAAAGATGAAGAAGATAGAGGAAGAGAGGGAAAGGAGGAGGAAGAAGATGAGAATGAAGAGGAAATGGAGCCACCAAGGCACAGGAGTGGAAGGACTGAGGCTTGAGATGCTGCCAGAGCCACAGCAGGCAAACTAAGATGTGTTAACAGAAGTGCCCCATGCAGGGTAGCTGAGAGTCTTCAGGGCCCACAACGGAGGGGCCAGTGAAGAGGAGTCAGTGAAGGCTGCCTCAAGGATCTGCAAAACTCATACAGGCCAAGGTGACACAGTGTGACTTTCTGTCCTCTCAGTATTTGGTCCACAAGGAATTTCAGGGCAGTGACCCCAGAGATTGTCTCAGAGACCTGGGAAGCTTTGCAGATGGGATGCCTTAAGACTCAGAACTCCTGCCCTTTGGGTCATTAGAGAGGCCAAGTTGTTCAAATCAAACAACATTGGTGTGTCATTTTGTATGGGAAAGGGTGAAAATACTTAGGGATTAGGCTAGCCTTAGACTTTTGCTAGAGGAAGATAACTACTTAGCCTCAGAAGCTCACCATATCTTCAAAAAGTGAGGCTATCCGAGCAGCACGATTGTCTGAGTGTGATGTTCCCTCTGAGGACTTAAGATGCTACAACACTGATGATAAGGTCCATATGAAAGCATGGAAATCCACACAGCACACCATGGGTCTAGTATTAACTCAGGATGCTTATCAGAAGCTCACTGAGTATACTGACATTTTCTATACTGATAATTATAACTAGGACTGGACTCTTCAATATTTGTATGTTGGCTTCCAAAATTCTGGAAAGTGATAGTTCCTAGGATTATCCATGCTGGAGACTATAATATGTACCACAAAAAAACCTGTAGGGTATCCACCCACAGATCCCAATGGAGTCACTCTTAGATAATAATAATAAATGCATATGCTGGGTTTACTGGTGCATGCCTGTAATCCCAGTACTTGGGATGCTGAGACAGGAAGACTGCTGGTAAAAGGCCAGCACATGATAACTTAGCAAGACCCTGTTTCAAAATTTTAAAAAATTACAGAAATGGGAGCCCAAGAAGGTAACTGAGTTAAACACCTATCCTCAGGCACTATAGAGATGGAATCAAAACTGTCATAAAGCAGCTTCTTGACAGAAGAATAAAGCAGCAAAAAAGTAGACAAAGTAACAAAAATTGAAGCGCAGCTGAACAGAATCCAGAAAGGGTACCAGGGATAGCGAAGGAGCCCAAGCATGGCAGTGGCATGTGCCGCAAAGAGGCAGCCGCCATTGAGCCAGCCACCCAGAGCGGGGTCTACTAGCACTGAGACATCTAACACCTCCTGCATACCCAGCGACCAGATGTGGAGTAAGCGACTCCAGAACTCCACACCCTAATCAGGCGGCATACCCCCACGATTGACAGTGACCAGAACACCTGGGGTGACCAGCTAAAGTCTGCGGTGAGGTCACCCCAGCTCACCAGAGCCAGAGCAGCACTCAATTTTAAATTAACTGCACACCTGTGGCAAACAACGAACTTGGTCGCCTGCCCCTCTACCGATTGGATAGGAGCAGAAATGTGGGAGGGACCCAGAGCACACAGGGCATAGAGAATTTACAGGCCCCCTGGAAAAGCCCCCACATTCAGACTGCACTTTTGCTACCAGCAAAGGCAGAGAGAGAGACTCAGGCAGGGCTTGTAGAGAGCATGGAGCCTCGGGCTTGCACTGAGTCCAGATCCAGTGACACCCCCTGCCTACATACATAAGAGCAGCACAGGGACAGGCCCTGTGGAGAGATTAGAGACCCAGGCTTGCAGTGGAAGAGGCTCCAGAGGAACTCCATGCCTGCACTGATGGAAACAGCAAGTAAGAATGCCTGAAACATGCTCGAAAATCTAATATAGTGAGTAGACATTTAGAAGCTGAAAATATCCACGCAGATCCAAAAGGACTGCAGAGGCCAACTCGGCTCTGTACTTGTATACTTGCAGGGTTTTTGTTTCTTTTCTTTGTTGTTGTTGTTTTATTTTTTACTCTATTTTTGAATTGTATTATTTGTTTTATTTATGTTTGTTTGGATAATTGGTTGCTTTGTTATTATTTGCAATTGTCTACTCTCTTCATCATCCCTTTTACAAGCTTCCCTCCCTCTCTCCTATCTATATTCTTCTCCTCAACGCTTTTTTTCCTCTTTTCTTTTTCCTTTATTCCCTGTGTCATATCAAGACCATTTCATACCACTACACCTAAATACTCTACATTGACTATCAGAATCCCCCCACATATCCATTATCTATAATATTTACCATATATCACCTTAACACACTCAAATTCTTATTACACTGGATCATACCTTCTACTTTACCCTATTCTTGCATTCATCACTGCGGTTTCTCCTCCCTCACCCAGCCTTCACCACTGAACACAATCTGTCCTTGTATATACCAGAAGACACCTCTAAATCCCTACTGCAGAGATTGGACCAGAGAGGTGAACCACCAGAAAGGACTTCAAAACACCAAGGATAAACTCACCTCTACTGATAGAAGGAATAGCTCAACACATCCCATATCGAGTCCTAAAAATACAGAGGCAACAAACTGTCCTACTCACGCCTCTGAGACGAATCCCCATAACAGAAGCAATGAATGGACCTTATAGGCCAACACCTGAAACCCACCAATGGCACCATTACAGTGGGCAGAAGAAGCTCTAGAGTAATTGAAACTTAGTACAAGATACTATTCACAGAGAGAAAATAAAAATAAGAAACCTATAAGTTGAGAGAAAGCTTGCAAAAGGAGCAAAGACAAACTTAAGAACAGGGAAATCAAAGGAAGGGCAAATAACAAAGAAACAATGAACTACCACAATCCCACAATAACAGAACTCACCAACACAGAATTGCAGAGATTACCAGAAGAACAATTCAGATTTTTAATACTAGAAATGATACAAGATTTCCAAAAAGAATTCAGGGAGAGCTGGAAAGAAATAAAGGAACAAAATAAACAAAGAATCTGACACCCTGAACAGGAATCAAAGAGAAGCCTTGAAGGAAGTGAAGGATGAAAAAGATGCAATAATTGAAGTGAAGGCATTAATACAAACTATAAAAAGTAGATTAGACCACATGGAAAATAGATTATCATTCTTAGAAGACGATCATTCCAAAAATGAATCCATAGTACATAATTAAAAAAAAATCTAACAGCATGAATTGGACATCGATGAAATCTGGGCCAATTTTAAAAGAGCTAACCTAAGAATACACATAGAAGAGGGATTAGAAGTTGAAACTAATGGAATAAACCATCTTTTCAAAGAAATAATATTAGAGAACTTTCCAAACATAGAAAGAGAAGTTGACACACAGGTACAGGAAACATATAGAACCCCCTCTAGACAAGACCAAAAAAGAGGTTCACCATGCCACATAATAATCAAATTGAATAATATAGAGGCCAAGGAGAGAATCATAGAGGCAACAAAAGTAAAAGGCCAAATGACATTGAGAGGCAAATCAATTAGAATCACTCCAGACCTCCCAAACCAAGTCATGAAAGCCAGGGGGGGCTGGAGTAACATATTCCAAACTCTGCAAGAAAATAACTTGCAGCCAAGATTCTCCTACCCAGTAAAACTCTCTCTCAAAATTGACAGGGAAATAAAAACCTTCCATGACAAACAGAAACTGAAAGAATTTATG
Source organism: Graphiurus murinus (assembly GCA_004027655.1). Taxonomy (NCBI): domain Eukaryota; kingdom Metazoa; phylum Chordata; class Mammalia; order Rodentia; family Gliridae; genus Graphiurus; species Graphiurus murinus. The sequence continues at coordinate 25,763 of PVLC010012298.1, forward strand.
TCTTCCAAACCAGCCATAGAGAAAATACTCAAAGAGATTAACTACAAAGAAGAACTAATGAGTAAACGTCAGAACCAGAGAAACAATAATTTCCAGGAAGCAAACAGCTAAGCAAAGAAGAACAAACACTACTGCAAACAGAAGTCAACACTCAAAATGTTAGGAATTAAAAATCATCTCTCAATAATCACACTGAATATAAATGGTCTCA
>PVLC010012298.1:26073-44710 GCA_004027655.1 Graphiurus murinus
CATCTATATGCTGCCTGCAAGAAACACACCTTACAAGCAAAGATTCCCACAAACTAAAGGTGAAGGGCTGGAGTAAGGTAATCCATGCCAATGGAACTCGGAGACAAGCAGGAGTAGCAACTATGATATCAGATAAACTAGACTTCAAGCTCAAGCTTACCAGAAGAGACAAAGCAGGTCATTTTTTACTAGTAAAAGGTACAATCCAGCAAGAGGAAATAACAATTATCAACATCTATGCCCCAAACATAGGTGCAATCACTTTCATAAAACAAACTCTGCAGGATATAAAGTCACACATAGATCTCAATACAATAATACTGGGAGACTTCAATACTCCTCTCACATCACTAGACTAATGTTCTAAACAAAAGGTCAGTAAAGACGACTCAGATCTAAAGAATACCCTAAACCAAATGGACCTATTAGACACATACAGAATATTTCACGCAACTACATCTGAATTCACATTTTTCTCAGCTGCCCATGGAACCTTCTCTAAAATAGACCATTCTGGGCCACAAAGTGATCACTGGCAAATTCAAAAAATGTAACATAATCCCTTGCATCTTTTCAGATCACAATGGAATGAATCTAGAAATCAACTCTAAGAAGACCCAGAGTAACCATGTAAACACATGGAGAGTGAAACACTACACTGCTGAACAAGGTATGAGTCATAGAAGAAGTAACAGGAGAAATTAAAAAATTCCTAGAAACCAATGAAAACAGAGGTACAACATATCAAAACCCCTAGACACCTTAAAGGCAGTACTAAGAGGAAAATTTATAGCACTGAGTGCCCACATAAGAACAGAAAATCACCAAATAACCTAATGACACAGCTAAAAGTCCTTGAAAAACAGGAACAGTCTAACCCCAAAGCCAGTAGAAGACAGGAAATTATTAAAATCAGAGCAGAAATTAATGAAATAGAGAATAAAGAAACAATACAGAAAATCAACAAAACCAAAAGCTGGTTTCTTGAAAAAATAAACAAGATAGATAAACCAAACAAGATAGATAAGCCATTGGCCAACCTAACCAAAAGAAAGAATCAACTCAAATTAGCAAAATAAGAGATGAAAAAGGGGATATTACCACTGATAGTGTGGAAATCCAGAGGATCATCAGAAACTACTTTGAAAAACTATACTCCAAGAAAATAGAAAATCTAGAAGAAATTGAAAATTTTCTAGACACATATAACCTTCCTAAATTGAGTCAAGAAGACACAGAAAACTTAAACCAACCAATAGCATTCAAAGAGATAGAAACAGCAAGTTTACCATCAAACAAAAGCCCAGGGTCAGATGGTTTTCCAAGTGAATTTTATAAAACCTTTTAAGAAGAGCTAATCCCAATACTCCTCAAACTATTACGTGAAATAGAAAGAAATGGGACTCTCCCAAACATATTCTATGAAGCCAACATCACATTAATACCAAAGCCAAATAAAGACAGCTCAAGAAAAAAAAAAAAAAGAAAAACTAAAGGCCTATATTGTTGATGAACTTAGATGCAAAACTGCTATCCAAGATACTAGCAACGCGCATTCAAAACCACATCAATAAAATTATACACCATGACAAAGTCGGGTTCATCCCAGGGATGCAAGGCTGGTTCAACATACGAAAAACAATCCATGTAATACACCACATAAACAGAACCAAAGACAAAAATCACATGATCATCTCAATTGATGCTGAAAAAGCATTTGAAAAAATCCAACACCCACTCGTGCTAAAAGCACTGCAGAGAATCAGAATAGAAGGAACATACCTTAACATCATAAAGGCAATATACCATAGGCCCACAGCCAACATCAAATTAAATGGGGAAAAACTGCAAGAGTTCCCACTAAAAACAGGAACAACACAAGGATGACCATTATCACCTCTTCTGTTCAACATAGTACTTGAGACTCTAGCCAGAGCAATAAGGCAAGAGAAAGAAATCAAAGGGGTAAAAATAGGGAAAGAAGAACTAGATCTATCCCTTTTTGCAGATGACATGATACTTAGAAGACCCAACAAAGTCAACCAAAAAACTTATAGAACTGATCAACAAATTCAGCAGTGTCTGGATACAAAATCAATCTTAAATAATCAGAAACTTTTCTGTATGCCATCCGTAAATCTGCTGTAAAAGAAATCCATAAAACAACTGCGTTCACAATAGCATTTAGAAGTAGTTTTTTCTAATGATTATATGCTTTAATGGCTAGGACTAGTATTTCTAGAAATTAATATTTCTCTCCAATAATCACCAGGTGGTGTTCATTTACAATATCACATTGTACATCATAGAAAATACAATTTTCATTTTTCACTTTTACCCAAATGAAGCTGAGGAAATAATAAAAATTAAAGCAGTAACAAAACCAACAACAAAAAGAAGAAAAGTGGTACAATCATTCTGATCAATGCAGAAAATGTATGTGACAAAATGCAATGACTATTCATTGGGACAAAAATGAAATACATTTTTTTTTTTTTTTTGCGGAACTGGGGATTGAACTCAGGGGCATTCTACCTCTGAGCTATACCCCCAGCCCTATTTTTTATTCTTTATTTTCAAACCGAGTCTCACTAAGTTGCGGAGTGCCTCACTAGGTAGCTGAGGCTGGCCGCGAACCCGGATCCTCTGGTCTCAGCCTCCCGAATGCTGGGATTACAAGCGTGCGCCACCACGCCCGGCATGAAATACATTTTTAATAAGTGAATCTATCAGGCCAGATGTGGTGGCTCATGCCTGTAATCCTAGCACTTAGGAAGCTGAGACAGGAGGATCACAGGTTTGAGGCCAGTCCACAGTAACTTAACAAGACCCTGTTTCAAAATATAAAACAAAAAAGAAGGAGGGGGGGTGGGAATTGGGGAAGGGTTAATGAGAAATGTGTGCATGGATGTCTTTATACTAGCTTGTACCCAACAAAGATGTGTGATTAACCCTGTTGTACCCAAGAAATGTATAAAAATCCATGCTAAAAAATTAAAAAAAAATTAAAAAAAATAAAAAAAAAAAAAAATATATATATATATATATATATATATATATATATATATATATATATATATATATATATATAACAAAAAGGAAGCTGGGCGTGGTGGCACATGCTTATAATCCCAATACTTGGGAGGCTGAGACAGGAGGATCACAGATTCTCGGACATCGCAGATTCAGCTACTAGTGAGGCCCTCAGCAACTTAGTGAAACCCTATTTCAAAATAAAGAATAAAAAAATAGGGCTGGGGGTGGAACTCAGAGGTAGAATGACTCAGGGTTCAATCCCTGGTACCACAAAAAAAATAAAAAAGACTGCAGGTGCAGCTTGACCCTGGGTCCCATTCTCAGTACAAAATTAGAATTACTCTTCGTAAGCTAAACAACAAGACAAGGATGCTCATTATCACTACTTTAACACTGCATTATAAGAATTGCTAACCTGAATCCTAAGATAAATGACTTGGCTAAACTCAAAGCTCAAAGTACTCTATATACCGAGTTTAACAAGGTGGTTAGATATGAAAATTAACTGTATTTCTATATAATAGCACCAAGAAAATTAGTAAATATAAGTTTTGATAATAATATTAGCAAAACTACATGCAGAATAAATATATAAAGATATATAGAAATACATATCTTACATATACGGAATATATATATATATACATTGTATACATGTATATAGAGATGTATATGAATATATATATAATGAATCTAACTAAACATATAGAAAACTACTATGCAGAAAATTATAAAATGTCATAGAAAGACATCAGAGAACTGAAAGGTAGGGTTACACTATGGATAGAAATACTCAATGTCCTTTCCCCCAATTTAATATATAAATGTAACAAAATTCCAATAAAAATCCCCAAAGTTTTTTTTATGGATTTTTGACATGCTGATTCTAAAATTTATATGGAATATTAAATTGGAAAGGACCTGCCTTACTCTCCTCAAGACTTATTAACTTTAGTAATTAAGATAGTGTGATATAGATGAGGAGGTACACGAATCAACAATGAGATAAAATATCAGAGCTCAGAAAGAATACGATGCACATGTGCAATTTGATACATTCAGTGGTGTCTTTGCAGATTACTGGGAAAGGGTAGATGGTACAGTAGATGACACTGGGACAATTAGCAATTTATGTGAAAAACAATGTAATTGGACTGCTATCTCACACCATATTTAAGAAATATGATTTTACATGGATTACTTAAATATGAAAGAAAAATTAATAAAAACTTTAGAACTTCTTTAAGACTTCAAAATAGGAAAATACTTCCAAAAGGGAACACAAAAAGTACTTAGCATAAGAGAAAATATGGCTGCAATATTGATAATACTCTCATTTTTAAGTTTGATGGTAAGTAAATATGTGTCTCTTTTATTAAGTTTCTTCATACATACATGTTCTATATAGTTCTTTGTCGACCAAATATTACATTATAGCACACTGAACTCCAAAATGAAAAGTATATAAATCACAACAGAGAAAAAGGTCAGTATTCTTAATAATCATGGGAGAAATAAGTCTAGATTTTAGTAGAATTCAATTCTTAATAGTAAACCTGTGGTTTAAAGATATTTTTATAAAAGCAGTTAATATTAAAGGAAATTGTAAAACCAAAAATGTTAGTATGCTGTTATTTTATTTTATTTTTTGTGTTTTTTTTTTGTTTTTTTTTGTTTTTTTTTTTTTTTTTGCGGTACTGGGGATTGAACTCAGGGGCATTCTACCTCCGAGCTATACCCCCAGCCCTATTTTTTATTCTTTATTTTGAAACCGAGTCTCACTAAGTTGCGGAGTGCCTCACTAGGTAGCTGAGGCTGGCCAAGAACCTGCAATCCTCCAGTCTCAGCCTCCCAAATGCTGGGATTACAAGCGTGCGCCACCACGCCTGGCTAGCATGCTGTTATTTTAAATGAACATTTACAAACTGGGCATGATGGCACATGCCTATAATCCTAGTACTTGGGAGCCTGAGATAGGAAGGTCACAGGTTTGAGGGCAGCCTCAATAATTTAGCTAGAAATTATCTAGCTAAATTACTGTCTCAAAAAAATTTTTTAAAGGCTGGGGGTATAGCCCAGAGGTAGAATGCCCCTAGGTTCAATCCTCAGTACCAAAAAAAAAAAAAAAATTGGTCTGGAGGTGTAGCTTGGAGGTAAAATGCCCCCTGGGTTCAGTCCCCCCACACCACACACACATACACAAAAGGAATGCAAACAAAGGTAAGTATTGAAAACCCTTTCTCATAATTTACATTTTAATAAGAAGTAAAAATATGACTATCCCAATAGATATCAAAATGCATTTAAAAAAATTCAAGATCCATTCCTGAATTTTAACAATATTGATAACAAGGAGTAGGCTCAAGGTTATTATATAAAATCAATTGTTTTCTTAAATACCAACATTTGGAATATGAAGTTTTAAAATAATATTACTTGCAGTGGCACCAAAATAATAAAATATATACAAGTCAAACAAAATATGTACAGGATTTATATGTGGAAAATCAGGAGATCTATATAAGTGGAAAGACAGTGCATGTTCACAAATTATAAGATTCAACACTATTAAGATGCTAGTCCTTCCCAGAATGATCTACAGATTCAAAGCAATTCCAATAAAAAAACCAGAAAGCTATTTTACAGATATTGACAAACCTTTTATAAACTTTATAGAAAAAAAATAAAAGACACTGAATACTGAAAAATAAGAACAAAGTTGAAAGATTCACTTGACTTAATTTCAAGACATAGTATAAAGCTACAGCAATCAAAACAACATAGCATTGGCAGAATAGACCTGCTGATTAGTGGAACATAGTAGTCAGTCCAGAAATGGACACGCACATATATAATCAACTTTTGTTTTTTATTCCAAAGGAGCAATGGCATTTAAATGGAAAAAGTATAGTCTTTTCAACAAGCAGATGTCCATAAGAAAAATAAATAAGTCGGGCGTGGTGGCGCACGCTTGCAATCCCAGCATTCGGGAGGCTGAGACTGGAGGATTGCAGGTTCTTGGCCAGCCTCAGCTACCTAGTGAGGCACTCCGCAACTTAGTGAGACTCGGTTTCAAAAATAAAGAATAAAAAATAGGGCTGGGGGTATAGCTCGGAGGTAGAATGCCCCTGAGTTCAATCCCCAGTACTGCCAAAAAACAAACAAACAAACAAAAGATGTCTTATGCTAACATGTTAATATTAGAGGAAACTGGGTATGGGGTATGTAGGGACTCTCTTTACTATCTTTTGAGGTTCTCTGTAAAGTTCTAAGAAGAAAGTTTATTTAGAAAATAACATTTCAAGCCGGGCGTAGTGGCGCATGCTTGTAATCCCAGCATTCGGGAGGCTGAGACCGAGGATCCGGGTTCGTGGCCAGCCTCAGCTACCTAGTGAGGCACTCCGTAACTTAGTGAGACCCTGTTTCAAAATAAAAAGAATAGGAAACTGGGTATGGGGTATGTAGGGACTCTCTTTACTATCTTTTGAGGTTCTCTGTAAAGTTCTAAGAAGAAAGTTTATTTAGAAAATAACATTTCAAGCCGGGCGTAGTGGGGCACGCTTGTAATCCCAGCATTCGGGAGGCTGAGACCAGAGGATCCGGGTTCGCGGCCAACCTCGGCTACCTAGTGAGGCACTCCGCAACTTAGTGAGACCTTGTTTCAAAATAAAGAATAAAAAATAGGGCTGGGGGTATAGCTCAGAGGTAGAATGCCCCTGAGTTCAATCCCCAGTACCGCAAAAAAAAAAAAAAAAAAGAATAAAAAAATAGGGCTGGGGGTGTAGCTTGGAGGTAGAATGCCCCTGGGGTCCATCCCCAGTACTGGAAAAAAAAGAAAATAACATTTCAAAAAATGAGGTAGACAAAACTGGGCGTGATGGCACATGCTTGCAATCCCAGCTACTCAGGAGACTGAGGCTGAAAGATCACAAATTCAAGGTCAGTCTGGGCAACTGTGTCAAAATTAAATAAAAGGGGCTGGGAATATAGCTCAGTAGTAAAGTGTTTTTCTAACATGCATGACGCCCTGGGTTCAATTCATAGTACAGGAAAACAAGTTACAGGGTCCACTGAGAGACTAGAGACACATCAATCACATGTGCCTTAGAGAAGCAGCTATGTGTCTGGGGACACATGGAAAATTTGAATATGAAATAATATTTAGATGGGTTTTTAGTTGTGAGAATGGAACTGTGGTTAAATGGGAGAACATCCTCTTGTAAGAGAGGCATGCTGGCACATGTAAAGATGTCATGAGATGCAATGATAAAAGCCTGCAACTCATCTCAGATGATTAAAAGGGGAAGGAAAAGTATATCTGGAGAAAGCAAAAACAACAGTGACAAAATGTTTAGAAATCTAAAGGAATGATGAAACTAAATAAAATGTCCATCATGCTATTCTTTCACATTTTTGTGGTTTGAAATTTTTCAAAATAATAGTTTAGGAAAATCTTCAATACAATTTTAGTTTTTTTTTTTTTTTTTTTTTTTTTTTTTTGCATTATGGGGATGGAACCCAGGGGCATTCTACCTCCAAGGTACATCCCCAGCCCTATTTTTTATTCTTTATTTTGAAACAGGGTCTAAGTTTCTGAGAGCCTCACTAAGTAGCTGAGGCTGGCTGCGAACCCAGACCCTCCTGTCTCAGCTTCCCAAGTACTGGGATTACAAGCATGCGACACCATACCCGGCTCAATTTTAGATTTGGACAAATGATATTTAAATTTCATCTTGAGAAATAAACATGCAAAAATTAGAAAAAAAATCTTGAAAAGAACAATGAAGAATGGACTAATAATGTCAAATAGAAAGAATGTATATAAGCCGGGCGTGGTGGCTCACGCTTGTAATCCCAGCATTTGGGAGGCTGAGACCGGAGGATCCGGGTTCGCGGCCAGCCTCAGCTACCTAGTGAGGCACTCCGCAACTTAGTGAGACCCTGTTTCAAAATAAAGAATAAAAAATAGGGCTGGGGGTGTAGCTCGGAAGTAGAATGCCCCTGAGTTCAATCCCCAGTACCGCAAAAAAAAAGAAAAAAAAGAATGTATATAATAAAATAATTAAGAGTGACATTTTTGCAATAGACTACAGAGCCAAGAAACACACACACACATACACAGGAATTTAGTATATGAGAAAGAATAGCTTTTCCACCCAGACAGCTATTTGGGGAAGAAAAACATTGAACCCTTATGTCATTCCCATTACTTAAATAAATTTCAAATTAATCAAAGATTTAAAGGTAAAGAAAAAAACCTTAAAGTACTTGAAAAAAACATAATTTTTTTCTTAGATATAAAGGCCTTTATAAGCAAGGCAAAATCCCAGAAGCCATAAAGACTGATAAGTTTAACTATATAGATAAATAAAACTCGGGAAAATATTATTAAACAAATGAAAATGGACCAATTTTCCTAGCTTACAAAGAGCTCAAATCAAAAACAATTCATCTAATAGAAAACAATAACATGACCACAGTTTACAGAAACTATCATTAATCATTAAACAAAAATGTGTTCTATTACATTAGAACTTCATTAAAATGCAAGAAATAATTTATTCACTTCCAGATTTAAAAACTTTAAAAAAGTTTAGCACCCAGTATTGGCATGGATCTGGTAAATAATCACTCTCAAACATTATATGTAGAAGCATACTGGGCAAAGATTGATGTAGGACATTTGGCCATAGTAACTGAACTGAAAATGAATACCATTTGATCAGGCAATTCTACAGTAGAAATTAGTCCCATAGACATAATCATAATCTCATTAAAAGGTCAAATATGTTCACTGCAATATGATTTAATAAGAAATAAAATATTGGAAACAGCTGGGCACAGTGCCGCACACCTGTAATCCTAGTACTTGGAAGGCTGAGACAAGAGGATCACGAGTTTGAGGCCAGCCTCAGCAACTTAAGAGAGGCCCTGTTTCAAAATAAAAATTTAAAAAGTGCTGAGGCTGCCGGGCGTGGTGGCGCACGCTTGTAATCTCAGCATTTGGGAGGCTGAGACCGGAGGATCCGGGTTCGCGGCCAGCCTCAGTTACCTAGTGAGGCCCTCCGCAACTTAGCGAGACCCTGTTTCAAACTAAAGAATAAAAAATAGGGCTGGGGGTATAGCTCAGAGGTAGAAAGCCCCTGAGTTCCATCCCCAGTACCGCAAAAAAAAAAAGTGCTGGGGCTATAGCTCAGTGGTAGAAGAATGGCCCTGGGTTCAATCCTCTGTACCAAAAAAAAAAAGGGAAAAGAAATATTGGAAACAACTTAGAAGTCCATCAATGTTTAACACTTTTAACATGTTGGAATAGCAGTCTTTCAAAAGAATGGGATATTTCTGTATACACTGATACTGAAAGATTTTATAAAATACAAGAAAAAGGTACAAAAAGTATATATAGTCTTATTCCATTAATGTTAAAAAATTTAAAGAATATATTTGCTGACAAAGTATTTTTTCCTGTAAAAAATTAAGACACTTGAGGCTAGTTACCTTCAGAGATAAGTATTAGGGGAGGAAGAGCAAAAGTTTTAATTTTATGCCTTTCTGTACCATCTCATCTTTTTGCCCTGTGTCTTTATTATCTTTCCTTTTTCCATCTTTTTTTTCTTCAGTACTGGTGATTAAACCCATGGGTGTTCTACCTCTGAGCTACATTCTCAGCCCTTTTTAATTTATATTTTTTTGTTCTGAAACAAGGTCTTGCGAAGTTTTTGAGGCTGGCTTCAAACCTGTCATCCTCCTGTTTCAGTCTCCCAAGTACTAGGACTACAGGCATGCACCACCATGTCCAGCTTCCCTTTTCCATCTTCTTAAAGAATATTCAATTAGGAGGTTATTTTGAGATATTCCAAGGTAGATTTGAACATTGATGATGTTTTCAAAATATTATAAGTACCAAGTTATACAAACAAGAACTTCTCCTTGAATTTTTGTAAACTTTTATACTTGACCCCAATGCTTTACTCACAATGATACCCTGTTAAGTATAAAGTATGATTTTGATTTGGGAGGCTGAGACAGGAGGATCCGGGTTCGTGGCCAGCCTCAGCTACCTAGTGAGGCACTCCGCAACTTAGTGAGACCTTGTTTCAAAATAAAGAATAAAAAATGGGGCTGGGGGTATAGCTCAGAGGTAGAATGCCCCTGAGTTCAATCACCAGTACCGAAAAAAAATAAAAAATAAAGTATGATTTTGTAATGGCAGTTTGGTTATATAATAAATTTGTGATTAAATGATTAGATATTGTGCCTCAATGACCAATTCTTATACCCCAAAGGCATTTAGTTATTTATAAATATAAATATGAGGCTATGCATTGTATTATGACCATGAAAAAACAAAACAAAACATAAAGCTGACTAAGCATGGTGATGCACACTTGTAACCTCAGTACTTAGGAGGCAGAGATGGGAGGATTGAAGATTTGAGGCCAGCCTCAGAAACTTAGCGAGACCCTCAGCAACTTAGTTGTGAGACCCTGTTTCAAAATTAAAAAAAAAAAAAACAACAACTTAAAGGGCTGGAGGAGCCAGGCGTGGTGGCACACGCTTGTAATCCCAGCATTCGGGAGGCTGAGACCGGAGAATCCGGGCTCGCGGCCAGCCTCAGCTACCTAGTGAGGCACTCCGCAACTTAGTGAGACTCGGTTTCAAAATAAAGAATAAAAAAAATAGGGCTGGGGGTGTAGGTCGGAGGTAGAATGCCCATGAGTTCAACCCCCAGTACCGCAAAAAAAAATAAATAAATAAATAAAATAAATAAAGGGCTGGAGGTGTATCTCAGAGGCAGAATACCTCTGGGCTTATTCCCCAGTACAAGAAAAAGCAGGAAATTGCAGTAAGACTTTATTTGTACTTTACATGTACAATTAAATTACATGTACTTTACATTTACAATTAAAATATCCACTGAACTTAGTAAGAGAGCATCACAGTAGAAAAACACATCATAAAATTAGCTCTTAAAGTTTTCTGGGGACAGTGAAGCAGAAGAGAGATTAAAGGTCAAAAACAAAAAACACTACCCGAAACAGGGTGAGACAATCATTTATTTATTGGACAAGGCAAGGTCATTTAAAGAGAGGAAATATATCAAAAAATGTGGTTAGCTTGGTGTTACAGGCATCGATGCTCACAACAAACACTACTCCATACATCATGGAAACAGGCCATATCCAACCAGGAAGATGCTTTCATGCCAATTGAAAATAAGCCACAATGCTTAGGACAATTATTAGGGAGTTACAGAGCATAATCGTTGCCAATTCATCAATTCGTGTTTTTTGCCACTGGGCTATTAGCTCATAATATTGGCTGGTTCTGTGGTTATTAAGAAATAGGTCTTCCTGTATTCTAGAGAACTTTGATTAGTACATACTTCTCACACTTCTAAACTGTCACCGAAATCACAGTCAAGTAACTAGCTCACATCACTATACATTTGAACTACCCTAAGCAGTAATGGACTATCTCATAGTATTGTAAATAAAATGCCATACTTAGTACAATTAGCACAGTTACAATGCACCTAAATAACCTTTGATTCTATAGTACATACTTGAAAAAGACAGCAGAAATTCACTGGAAGAAATTCAAAAAGAAATGTGGGAAGCTTACCTGGCCTGAGGTATACACGTCCTAGGAAAGGTAGACACACTTGAAAACTGCTATGTCGATTGTTTGCCAAATTATCTGGCATCATTTTAGCAGAACTTTCCTGAATGGACAGGCAAAGATAGCTTTCAATATCCATTCTAGAGACTAGACAAACTATTATAAGCAGTAGCATATCATGAATGCTTGGCTATTCCGCATAAGATTAAACTGAGCATAAGATTAAGAAACCTGGGAGGTATCTGGCCCTCCCTCAAATCTAATGATTTACAGTCACTTTCTTTCACTACACTTAAATTTTCAAGATAAGAAGCTATCACGCTGTAATCCCAGCATTTGGGAGGCTGAGACCGGAGGATCCGGGTTCGAGACCAGCCTCAGCTACCTAGTGAGGCACTCCGCAACTTAGTGAGACCCGGTTTCAAAATAAAGAATAAAAAATAGGGCTGGGGGTATACCTCGGAGGTAGAATGCCCCTGAGTTCAATCCCCAGTACCGCAAAAAAAAAAGAAGCTATCACGCTACATAGAAAAGCATATTTGGGAATCCAGTTGCAAAAGACTAGATAGTGTATGAATCTAGTTGTATTAAATCATCAGAATAGGCATGTCTTTTGAGACAAACTAGATTAGTGGTTGCCCAGGGCATTGGGAGGAAATAGGAGATGATTGCTAAAAGGTACAGGGCTCCTTCAGGGTAATGAAATGTCCTAAATTGAACTGTGAACACAGCTGCACAAATTTGTGAATATATTAAAAATCACTTAATCACCCTTTAGGTGGGTGAATTACAAGGTGTGTGGATTATGCCTCAGCAACATTGCTACAAAAACATATTAGGAAAAGAGGCCAGCCCACAAAAAGAAGAAAACAAGAGATTTTCCCAAATCAAGTCATACCTGAGCAAAAGGCAGACAAGACTGATGTAAGGAGCTTGCTCCTCACAGGCCATTTTGACTTCATTATCATTACTTTAATCTCTGACTTCACGTTTTTAACACATTTTTAAATTATTTAGGTTAACAGATTTCTAACTTGGTTCTCATCAGAGAGCAAAGTCAGTGTTCCACAGACTGGGCTGGTAAAACATAAGAAAACAATAAAATAATCTTGTCTTTTGAAAGGGCTGTGCATTACCAGTGAGAGCCGAGGTTCATTTCTAATAGAAAAAAAGTGCCATCTTATAACTCTTGCCAAAAGTATATTTTCTTTTCAAAAATGCATACAGTCATTCCCTTTACACTTATAGAGTTCAACAAAATTAATGTTTTATACCTGTACAATGCAACAAAAGCAATGTTCTCTACCAAAAAAAAGCTGAATTTCCTATAGTTTTCTAGCTCAAACAGCTAGCTAATTTTCCCTAAAATTACTGTTTCTGAAAAAAGTCAACCTTTTATCCTCATCCTCACCTGCAGTACTATACAGTGAAGATGGAAAACTCTAGGCCTGCTATAAATCAAAAGCTACAAAACAATTTCTTAAATGGCTTTAATTTTCTAAAAAAAAATAGACATATTACTTCCAAATATTTAGAACATATTTGGCCCAATTCCTGTGAATCTGCCTTTAGATTAATGAGACATTTCCTTTAAATTCACTAATTCACTATCTAGTATGAAAAAAAACTAACACAGGCTTTGAATAAGTTAAACTGGCTAATAACAAGTAACTGTTTTCCCGAAACGATTACTATTCTTCTACATAAGGAGGATAATAAAATCACAAATGGTCTTCTTGGTCTACAACTATTCTTACACTACATAATCAGGAAAAACTTTTACAGCCAAATGAAGAGAACACAAGTAACTTTAGAGCAAGTTGAGCTTGTTAAGTATATTTGTTACGACAGAATTTTTGACACAAAAATTGCTCACTGCACACAGAATCTCAGAGAAGTGATGCAACAAAACAGCTGATGTTAGAAATTATATGGGAGTGGGGTGGGGCGAGATATCACAGATAAATTAAAACCTGACAAGTATCTGCAAAAGTAGAGCCACTTTTTACTGAAAATTCACTTTGGTCTCATTGGGGAAGTCCATTTGATAAGAACTGAAGACTCACACTGCAAAATGCAGTAGTCACACAGAATTTCCAAAAGGATTCCTAAAAACTGTAGTGCAAAAGAAAGAACATCTAAGAAAATAATCATAAAACCCACCTACATTTTTCAAGGAAATATATTTTAAACAGTGATGTTTAGAAAAGATGTGAATTTGTTTCAAATGAAAAGACAATTCTCTCTATGAAAGACCAAAGACTCATTTCACAGATAACTTATACTTCATTAACAATTTGATTAACAGTGTACAAACAAGGGCCATAGATTTTTTAATTAGATCTGAAAGATCAATATAAATACTGATTGGGAGGAGTGTTTTATACCCCAAACTCCAATATTCAGCTCTGTGTCTTGTCCTGTTATGATAATTTGTAAAAATCTTAACGACGGGGTGATTCCAGTTTTCGTAACTTCAATGATGTGTTAGAGGACAATGCATCTTGGTTTGAAGAACTTGTTGTATCTGAAGGCCGGAATAGTACTCGACCACGATGATTAAATACATAAAAGGATGGGTGATTCCTTAAGGTATCAAATGTCCTTAAAAAAAAAAAGCATCAATTTTAGATAAACCTTTATAAAAGCCTATTTGAAAACAAGCTGGTGTCTTATGAATTTGGTATGGGCTATATTTTAACTAAGTACAAATCCATGAAATTAGATTGTAAATGATAATCATACCTCATACGATTATACCTCATACCTCAAATGATAATACTTCAAATGATAACTGTATCTCATTTTTCTTACAGTATGAATAAGAAAACTGGAAAAGCAACATAAACCTCTCAAAGGCCTTTTTTTATTCATCCATTCCTGCCAAGAAGCATATGAATAATAACCCAATTACTAGCTCAGCTTTAATCACCTCTGCAAATCTAACAATAGCTTATGCCAAATAGTCTTTTAAAAACCAGTACATAGATTACACCTTTGGTTATTCTCCTTTGGACTGTAATATTCAATGCCATATGATCATTCCACAGATCTGTTTTCCAAGAAATCTTTAAAATACAATGAAAATTCATTTTGGCCCTCTGTACCTGCTATTGGCTAAACTCATATTTTGCTACCACCTACTTGAAGACACTCTGTTTTACTTATTTCTTTCCTGGCCCCTAGCCTGTAATTCTTGGTAGACTCTTTGGAAGAGCAATAGTGATAGAGAAGTATCCTTTCTTCTTCTCCAATGAGATCTATATAGTCTCAAAAAAAAATTGAAAGGCACCTCGCTGTATGACCTTTAGCGTTTGCTTTTAAATATCATTTCCCTTGAAAGAACAGAACTCCTTCTTTGAAAAAACTCAAATCTCAAAGGCAGCCCACCTAAACATCCAAGTATACCCCCAAACACAATAGGAAGAACAATTTATTACTATTTAAAATGTAAATAACAAAGTAAAAATGAAAGCAGCTGAGTTTCCTCTAACATCAATGTTCACTGTTAACACTTTTAATATATGGAGTTAGCATTTCCAGGATCAAGAAGGTAAATAAAGTCCAGAGACAGAACTGAACAAAACTAAAGTAAAAATATAGGAGGAAAGAAAAGCAAACAAAGCTCATGAAAACAGCGTAGAAATAAAGGTGAAAAAAGAAAGTAGAACCACAAATATTCTTTCATCCAGGGACATAAGAAGGCCTTCGGGTAGAGCTTATGTCACAGACGAGGCTCAAGTGAGAAGAAATAGGAAAACCCTTATTTTAACAAAGACTAAGCTGGAACATGAGGGTAAAAGAGGAAGAAAGGAAAGAAAGAAGAAAGGGAGGAAGGGAAGCAAGAAAAAAGAAATAGATAGTGGGAAGAAAGGAAACTAGGAAAAGGAAAGAAAGGAGGGAGGGAGGTACGGAGGGAGGGAGGTATCTTCGTTAAAATTTCTTTTTTTTTTTTTTTTTTTTTTTTTTTTTTGCGATACTGGGGATTGAACTCAGGGGCATTCTACCTCCAAGCTACATCCCCAGTCCTATTTTTTATTCTTTATTTTGAAACAGGGTCTCACTAAATTGCAGAATGCCTCACTAGGTAGCTGAGGCTGGCCGTGAACCCAGATCATCCAGTCTCAGCCTCCGAAATGCTGGGATTACAAGCGTGCACCACCATGCCCACTTGTAATCCCAGCATTTGGGAGGCTGAGATCGACCTGGGTTTGAGGCCAGCCTCAGCTACCTAATGAGTCACTCCACAACTTAGTGAGACCCTGTTCCAAAATAAAGAATAAAAAATAGGGCTGGGGGTATAGCTTGGAGGCAGAATGCCCCTGAGTTCAATCCCCAGTACCACAAAAAAAATTCTAAGGAATTATCTTTTATGTAATTATTTCTATCCATCCAACCAGCCACTAATTTTAAGCTTCTATCAGATACTGCAACCTAATAGCTTATTCTAATATCAATAATCAGGTATTCAACTTTCATTTTTCCTATATCAAATACTTCTTAATATTTTTATCTTTACTCATACAAACTACATAATCAAAATGAAAGTACAACATCAATATTTATGTACCAGAAAACATCTATTGTAATTATGTAAATAAAGCAAATCCCTATAAAATTAAATGCCTCTAAAAAGGGAAAGACTTACTTATTCTTTAGCTCTGAAGTGGCATCCATGTCTTTAAACTCCCCTGCAATATGAACTATACCATAACAGGTAACTGCAAAGGCCAGAAGTGTCTGAAGAACTATCTGTGAGTATAAAGATTGAGATTACTAAATAGTACACAAATACTACACAAAACATTTATAATTGTCTCTCTCCCCTCTGTATGGCTCCTAACAGGTAGTCCTCTCAGTGCTATTCATCAAGAAATCAATTCTCACTGGAAATGATTTGCACTTGGACAAAATGGCTGCAAAATACTTCTGATGTTTCAATAAATAAACTCAGGGTCATGATCAAATAAGCAAAATCACAGAGTACCAAATGGTGTTGAGTCTCTCAATTATCAAATATTACCTGCTTCCAAAAGCAACTGAGAAATTTTAATGTAATGTTTTTCAGTATCATAGAGTACATAAAACATATTGGTACAGTGTAAAGAAAACCACCCAGCTAAAGAAATAAAGTATTCCTAGCACCTTCCAAGTCCCATGTGCCCCTCTCCAATTATTTACTTTACTTCCCTCTCAAAGTTAACACTTGTCCCTGTTGTTGTATTAATCACTGTTACTTTTCTTGATAATTTTTTTAGCTATACAAATATCTCTGAATCACGTTCTTACTTTTGCCTATTTTTAAATTTAATTTAAATGGACTCAAGTGTATTCTTTTCTGACTAGCTATTCTTGTTCAAGATCTCATTTGTGAGATTCATCTGTAGTATATAGTTGTAGCCCATTCATTTTCATTGTGTTTTGTATTTCATCATATGAAAATATCTTAATTTATCCATTCCACTGTTGCCAGATATGTGTGTAATGTTTCCTGTTATTTGTATACCCTGAGTATGAATATTCTTGTGTGTCTCCCTATACACAAGTGTAGAATATGCACATGTTCATATTTAGAAGGTAATACCAAACTACTTTCCAAAGAAGTTGTATAAAGGCACAAAGTCAAATGTTTGAAATTAACCAATGTGGGATTATTTCCTTGATTGTGATTTTCTGAATTTTAAAAATTTCCAATTTTTAATAAGAAGAACATAAAAATGAGTATTTGTGTTTGTGTATCCACCACAAAGATGACAGAATGAGTTAACTGTCAGAACTACCAAATTCCTAACTATAGACAACCGAAATAAAAATTTGCCATAAGCTATTATTGTGTCTAAGTTAAAAGCTACTGTTCTTCCAACCACTAGTGTACCAAGAAGACTTTTTTTATATGCACTATTAACAGAAATGTGGTAAATCTATGAGTTGTCATGAAAATATGTTCAAGATAAATTAGAAATTATATGTGTGTGTATGTATACAAACATGCATAGTAACTTTTTTTTTTTTTTTTTTTTTTGCGGTACTGGGGATTGAACTCAGGGGCATTCTACCTCCGAGCTACACCCCCAGCCCTATTTTTTATTCTTTATTTTGAAACCGAGTCTCACTAGGTTGCGGAGTGCCTCACTAGGTAGCTGAGGCTGGCTGCGAACCCGGATCCTCCGGTCTCAGCCTCCTGAATGCTGGGATTACAAGCGTGCGCCACCACACCCGGCTTGCATAATAACTTTGTTTTGTTTTGTTTTTGCAGTACTGGGGATTGAACTCAGGGGCATTCTACCTCCGAGCTACACCCCAGTCCTATTTTTTATTCTTTATTTTGAAACCGAGTCTCATTAAGTTGCAGAATGCCTCACTAGGTAGCTGAGGCTGGCTGCGAACCCGGATCCTCCGGTCTCAGCCTCCCGAATGCTGGGATTACAAGCGGGCGCCACCACGCCTGGCTGCATAGTAACTTTTGTAAAAAGAAATGTGTGCTTTAGGTGGGCATGGTGGTGCATCACCGTAATCCCAGTATTTGGGAGGCAGAGATGGGAGAATTGCAGGTTGGAAGTCAGCCTCACCAACTGAGCGAGGCATTCAGCAACTTAATGAGATGCTGTTTCAAAATATAAAAAATTCAGTTAAGTCAGCTTCTTTGCTCATCTAAGGGTTCTCCTTTTTTTTTTTTTTTAGAAGAAACTACCCTTGCTTACATTTTTTTTAATTAATTAATTTATTTTTTTAGCATGGATTTTTATACATTTCTTGGGTACAACAGGGTTAATCACACATTTCTGTTGGGTACAAGCTAGTACAGGTAAAGACATCCATGCACATATTTCTCATTAACCCTTCCCCAATTCCCACCCACCCTCCCCCTATCTCCTGGTCAGTTTAGTGATTGACTTTGATGTGATCTTGTAAGTACATCATGCTCATTAGGGTGTCCCCCCTCCTCCCATTACCTTCCATTAAGTCAAATTTTTGTTCACCT
>PVLC010012299.1:0-20135 GCA_004027655.1 Graphiurus murinus
GTTTTTTTTTGCATGTGTGTATAATAGTGTGTGTGTGTGTGTGTGTGTGTGTGTGTGTGTTGTGCTGGGAATCAAACCCAGGGCCTCACCACGTGCTAGGCAAATGTTCTACTGAGCTATGATGTACCCAGCCCTCTTCTTTTTTTTTTTTTTGTGGGTCTGGGGATTGAACTCAGGGGCATTCTACCTCCGAGCTACAGCCCCAGCCCTATTTTTTATTTTGAAACAGAGTCTCACTAAGTTGCGGAGTGCCTCACTAGGTAGCTGAGGCTGGCTGCGAACCCGGATCCTCCGGTCTCAGCCTCCCGAATGCTGGGATTACAAGTATGCGCCACCATGCCCGGCTTAGCCCTCTTCTTTTTTTGATAGAGGCAGTTATTGCTATAAACTTCTCTCTTGGAACTCTTTTTGGTATATTATGTTTCCATTTTTGTTTGTCTCAGAATTTTTTATTTGCTTTTAAATTTCTTTTGATCTGTTGATTATTCATCAGCCTGGTGTTTAATTTCCACATATTTGTGACTTTTCTGTAGTTCGTCCTTGTACAATTTCTAGTTTTATCCCATTATGGTCAGAAAAGACACCTGATACAATTTCAGTCTTCTTAAATTTATTAAAACTTCTTTTGTGTCCAAACATAAATGAACTTTCCTAGAGAATGTTCTATATGCTCTTGAGAAGACTGTATTTTTTTTGCTACTGTTGTGTGAAATGTTCTGTATATGTCATTTGCTTTAAAGTGTTCTGTTCCAGTGTTTCCTTATTAATTTTCTGTCTGGGTGATTTGTACATTGCTAAAAGTGGGAAATTAAAGTACCCTACTAATTGTCTGTCTCTCCCTTCAGATCTGTTAATACTTGCTTTATATATTTAGGTGCTCTGATATTGGGTGTATGTGTATTTAAAATTGTTAAATCCTCTTGATGAATTGACCCTTCACTACCATAAAATGAACTTGTCTTTTTTTACAGTTAATGACTTAAAGTAATCTATTTAATCTTAACGCCCCCCCCCCACTGTATTGAGGATTGAACCCAGAGGTGTTCTACCTCTGAGCTACACCCCCAGCCCTATTTTATTTTTATTTTGAAACAGAGTCTTGGTAGGTTGATGAGAGTCTCACTACTTGCTGAGGCAGTCCTCGAACCTGCGATCCTCTAGTCTCAGCCTCTCAATTACTGGGATTACAGGTGTGCACTACCACACCTCCTTTTTTCTTCTTTTTAAAGAAAACAAAATTAAGTTTATATTCTTGGTCAGCTTGCCTGCCTGCCTGCTTCCCTCCTTCTTTCCCTCCCTCCTTTCTTTTTTTCCTTCCTTCTCTCTCTTTATTCTCTTTTAAGAAAACAAAAAAATTGATCTTACATGAGTAAGATCTGCATTCTTTCGGTTTCCATTTGTATAGAATACCTTTTTCCATTTGTTTATTTTTAGTCTGTATGTGTCCTTAGTAATATAGTGATTCTTTTAGCACAGCATGTAAGTAGGTCTTATTTTTTTCTTTTCTCTCTCTCTCTTTTTTTTTTTTTTTTTTTTTTTTTTTTTTTTTTTTTTTTTTTTTTTTTTTTTTTTTTTTTTTTTTTTTTTTTTTTTTTTTTTTTTTTTTTTTTTTTTTTTTTTTTTTTTTTTTTTTTTTTTTTTTTTTTTGTGGTATTTGGGGTTGAACCCAGGGGCATTCTACCTTTGAACTATACCCTCAGCCTTATTTTATCTTTTATTTTGAAACAGGGTCTCACTAAGTTGCAGAGGCTAGCTGTGAACTTGTGATCCTCCTATCTCAGCCTTTCAAGCACTGGGATTATAAGCATGTGCCACAACTCCCAGAAAATTTTAAAATCCATTTAGCTGCTTTGTCTTTTGATTGGAGAATTTAATTTATTTATTTACTTTTTGTGGTAATGGGGATATAATCCAGGGGCATTCTACCTCAGCTGCACCTCCAGCCCTTTTTATTTTTGGTTTCTGAAACAGGGTCTTGCTAGGTTGCTGAGGGTCTCAATATACTGCTGAGGCTGGTCTCAAACCTGTGATCCTCCTGTTTTAGCCTCCCAAATGTGGGATTACAGGCATGAGTCCCCATGCTCAGCAATTTAACTCATTTAAATTCAAGGTAACAAGCTGGATTAAATAGTTTTGCTCTGTAATAAAGCAGTAGATAACTGATCCAGGATTCTAAATCAGACATTCTAACATCCGGGCTGTGGTTCTAGCCATTTTGCTACAGTGTCAATAATAGTAACAGCAATAATAACATTACTAACAACACACTAACTTCGAGTTCAATTTGTCAAGTACTTTGCTAAGTGCCTGTTATGTGAGGTGGATGTTACTATCAGTACCCCCATTTTACAGTGAGGAATGGAGGCATGGGTAGTGAATGGCCAAAAGAGACTTAACTCAAATAGTCCGATGCCAAATTTTTTTAACTACATGTGTTGTGTTCCTTGGAACATAATCTGCTCAACTACTTGAAGAAAAGCATAGTAGGAACCAAAGTCCACATCAGTAGCTTCTCTGGAATGTTTAGGATATTTAACAAATGTAGTTGATTATTGATGTGGTTTTCCAGATTATTCAGTTGACAGTACTTGCTATTGCTGTCTGGATTTTCACAATTTGTCCGATCAATGTCTTCTAAGAATCATTCCTGTAGAGGGCAGCAGAGACATAGCAAGGAGTTATGTGAGTAACCCACATCTTTCAGAAATTATGAAGGAAATTGTATTTGGGTGAGCTTTGTTATGTAATTCTCATATATATTACCTGGTGACTCCTGTGCTTATATAGGCTAATATATATCATATAACCCAAATGAGGTTCAGGCATTTTTGTAAGAAGGTGAACAAAAGCTGACTGGCACAGATAAAAGGTCCAAAAGTTGTTCATGCAGGATGTGTGTGTGTGTGTGTTACTAGGGATTGAACCCAGGGGCATTCTACCTCTGAGTTATACCCCTAGTCCTAATTCATTTTTATATTTTGAAGCAGGGTGTCACTAAATTGTGGAGGGCATAAGTTGCTGAGGCTGGCCATGAACCTGTGATCCTCCTATCTCAGTCTCCCAAGTACTGGGATTACAGGCATGCACCACTATGCCTGGCTTCCTGTAGTTTTAAAGAGAAAGTAAAATGTGGTTTTCAAATTTGAAATTTGGATTCATTGTTATGAAACAGATGTTTTCTTTGTATTCTTATTAATAGGAGTAGAAAAAATTACTTATTACGTCAGAAGAAAGATTTGTGGAAATTTTAACAGAAATAAACATTTGTATTCTCATATAGGAGGCTATTATAATAAAAACGACCTGGTAAAATTTCAGAATATTTCTCAGTTTCACAAGCATCCTTGTGATTCTGTTCCCCAGTATTTTTAATTGTAAGATACACGTGACATAAACTCACCATCTTGAGCGTTTTTAGGTGCGTAGTTCAAGGGTGTTGAATGTGTGCATGATGCTGTGCAACATCGTCATTCACTCCAGAACTCTCTTCATCTTGTAGAGCTGCAGCTGTAATCAAGCGTGCGCCACCAAGCCCTGCTGCCCTTTTTATTTTGAAACACGGTCTCATTAAGTTACTGTGCTCTGGCCTTGACACTGCTCCTTCAGTCTCAGCCTCCTGAATACTATTCTACTACCTTTGTACTCATTGTGACTTTACTTGTGGCCTAAGATGTGGTTTGTCCTGGAACTTGTCCCCTGTACACTTATGAAGAATGTGTATGCTGTTGTTGGGTAGAGCATTGCATATGTCTGTTAGATAGAATTGGTTTGTTGTGTTAGGTCCTCTCTTTTCTCACTTAGCTTCTGTCTTGCTATTCCAGCTGCTCCTGAGTGTAGGGCATTATATCACCTGTTATCGTGAACTGTTTCTCCTTTCAATTCTGTTAGTTTTTCTTCATACATTTTTTTTTTTTTTTGCGGTACTGGGGATTGAACTCAGGAGCGTTCTACCTCCGAGCTATACCCCCAGCCCTAGTTTTTATTCTTTATTTTGAAACCGGGTCTCACTAAGTTGCAGAGTGCCTCACTAGGTAGCTGAGGCTGGCCGCAAACCCGGATCCTCCGGTCTCAGCCTCCCGAATGCTGGGATTACAAGCGTGCGCCACCACGCCTGGCTTCTTCATACATTTTTAAGATTTCTTATTAGGTGCATAAGTGCTTACAGTTTTTATATCCTCTTGTTATATTGAACCTTTATTAATATATATCCTTTTTAATCCTCTAAACTTTTTTTGATTTAAGTTTTTTTTTTTTTTTTTTTTTGCGGTACTGGGGATTGAACTCAGGGGCATTCTACTTTCGCGCTACATCCCCAGTCCTATTTTTTATTCTTTATTTTGAAACCGAGTCTCACTAAGTTTCAGAGTGCCTCACTAGGTAGCAGAGGCTGGCCGCGAACCCGGATCCTCCGGTCTCAGCCTCCCGAATGCTGGGATTACAAGCGTGTGCCACGCCTCGCTCTGATTTAAGTATCTTTTTGACGGTGGTAAAGCTACCTCTTCTCTCTTGTAGTTACTGTTTGGGTGGAGTATCTTTTTCTTTTCTTTTACTTTCAACCTGCTTATGTCTTTGTATCTAAAGTGAGTCTAGCATAGACAACATACAGGTGGATAATGTTTTTCATTCAATCTTCCAAGCTGTGC
This sequence comes from Graphiurus murinus, assembly GCA_004027655.1. Classification (NCBI taxonomy): domain Eukaryota; kingdom Metazoa; phylum Chordata; class Mammalia; order Rodentia; family Gliridae; genus Graphiurus; species Graphiurus murinus. Next base: position 4,644 of record PVLC010012299.1, read on the forward strand.
TATTGGTATAGTGGGACTTCTGTCACTTTTCTATTTGTTTTATGTATGCCTTATTGCTTCTTTTTTTTGGGGGGGGGGTCTCTTATTGCCTGTAGTACTGCCTTCTTTTGTGTTATTTAAATCATAAAGTTTTAGCCGGGCGTGGTGGTGCATGCTTGTAATCCCAGCATTCGGGAGGCTGAGACCTGAGACCGGAGGATCCGGGTTCGAGGCCAGCCTCAGCTACCTAGTGAGGCACTCCACAACTTAGCGAGACCGGTTTCAAAATAAAGAATAAAAAAAATAGGGCTGGGGGTGTAGCTCAGAGGTAGAATGCCCCTGAGTTCAATCCCTGGTACCGCAAAAAAAAAAAAAAAAAAAAATCATAAAGTTTTAACTTTCTGACTTAATTTATACCAGCCTACCTTCAAATAATACACAAAAAGCACTGATTCTTTATAGCTCCATCCCCACTCCTTTAGGATACTGATGTAACAAAATTACATCTTTTTAAATTGTGTGCTCCAAAACATAAACTAATAATTTAAAAAATCATCCTCTTAAATTATGTGGAAAACAGTTACATAGCAAAATTACAATAATATTACTTTTTGATCTAAGAATTTAAAAAAGTATTAATCTCTTAAGTCATGTAGAAAACAGAGTTTTACAATAATACTAACTTTTTGGGGGGAGGGTACTGGGGATTGAGCCCAAGGGCATTCTACCTCTGAGCTACACTCCCAGCCCTATTTTATTTTTTATTTGGAAACAGGGTCTTGCTAAGTTGCAGAGGGCCTCACTAAGTTGCTGAGACTAGTTGCAAACCTGCAATCCTCTTGTCTTAGCCTCCCAGTTCTAGGATTCCAGGTATATGCCACCATGCCTTGCTATTCTTCTTAATGATCTAATATAAAAAATAACCCTTAGGAATTCTGCTGTTAGAACAGAGTAGCATGTGTCAGACCATATTTTTTGTAAACAATGATAGATTTTGTACAAAATATAATATATATATATATATATATATATATATATATATATATATATATATATATGTGAAGGTGCAGTAGGACAAAAAGCAGGCAGAAGCTGGAGGTTGGTGATATTTGGAAGAAAGAATGGTACAAAGTGGATTTTTTACTTTTGATTATCTGGGGGCAGTAACTAGTCAGTATTGTGGTAGAAAGGCTGAAGCTTGGATGTAAATCATGGGACAGATTTTTGGGTGACTGTAGCAGGTGTCAAGTTAGAAAGTATAAATTACAGCTTTACAGAGGAGAGTGCCTCTAATCCTATATTGAAATCAGAGTTTTAAAGAACTAAAGATTTCATTTGCTGTCTACCATAAGGGAGGAAGTTTGGGGAGCAAGTTAAGCCAAGTTAACTGCATATTAAGCAAAAGAGTAAGTACTCTTCAGAATAATAGTTAAATCCAACGTTTCTAAAAAGGTATCATTCACAATGTTCATGACATAGTCCACATTTATTATACACACACCCCTACAAAGCAGAAACATGTGACCTGTACTTTGGTGAAAAGTCAATTAATTGAGGCTGGCTCTGATGTGACTTCTATGTTAGAATTAGTAGCTGTTGTAATTCTGTTCAAGGACTTAAAGGAAAATGTGTATATAGTGATTAAACAGAAATAGAGAAATATCTGCAGAAATAGAAACTAGATAAAAACCGGACATGGTGGCACACGCTTGTAATCCCAGCATTTGGGAGGCTGAGACCGGAGGATCCTGATTCGCGGCCAGCCTCAGCTACCTAGTGAGGCACTCTGCATCTTAGTGAGACTCGGTTTCAAAATAAAGAATAAAAAATAGGGTTTGGGGATATAGCTTGGAGGTAGAACGCCCCTGAGTTCAATCCCCAGTACCGCAAAAAAAAAAAAAAAAAAAAAAAAAGAAACTAGATAAAAGAACCAATGAAAATACTAAAACTATAAAAAGTACAATACTTAAAAAACCTAGCCGGATGTGGTAGCGCACGCTTGTAATCCCAGCATTTGGGAGGCTGAGACCGGAGGATCCGGTTTCGCAGCCAGCCTCAGCTACTTAGTGAGGCACTCTGCAACTTAGTGAGACCTTGTTTCAAAATAAAGAATAAAAAATAGGGCTGGGGGTATAGCTCGGAGGTAGAATGCCCCTGAGTTCAATCCCCAGTACCGCAAAAATAAAAACAAAAACCTATTAGATGGGATTATGGGAGATTTGGAAGAGATAAAAAAAAGCCCGTGAACTTGAGAGGTCAGAAGAAATTATTCAGTTTTCACAAGTGAAAAATAAAAAGATTTACAAAATGAAACTGGCTTCAGTAACTGGTACGACAGTATAGCAAAAGGTTTAACACATGTGTTATTAGAGCCTTAGAAATATAAGAGTGTGAACATTGGGCCAAAAATATTGGAGCAATAATGGGCTAAAAATAGTAAGCCTGACAATTTAAAGTAAAACTTTTAGCATTATTATGTGATATTTATGACATACAAAGACATCATATGAAGCCGGGCGTGGTGGCGCACACTTGTTATCCCAGCATTCCGGAGGCTGAGACCGGAGGATCTGGGTTCGTGGCCAGCCTCAGCTACCTAGTGAGGCACTCCGCAACTTAGCGAGACCCGGTTTCAAAATCAAGAATAAAAAATAGGGCTGGGGGTATAGCTCAGAGGTAGAATGCCCCTGAGTTCAATCCCCAGTACCGCAGAACAAAACAAAACAAAACAAAACAAATAGCCAAAGACGTCATATGACAACTATAGCATAAAGGACAGCACTAGGTAGATGGAACTGTTTGCTTAGTGTTAGAATTAACTTGATGTCCATTATGAAAAGTAAAGATGTATAATTTTTTTTGTTTTTGTATTTGTTTTTTTGGTGGTACTGGGGATTGAACCCAGGGGCATTCTACCTCTGAGCTACACCAACCCTAGTCCTATTTTTTATTCTTTATTTTGAAACAGGGTCTCACTAAGTTGCAGAGAGCCTCACTAAGTTGCTGAGGTTGGCTGTGAACCTGTGATCCTCTTGTCTCAGTCTTCTAAGTACAGGGAGTACAAGTGTGCATCACCATGTCCAACTGTATATTATAATTCATAGAGCAAACACTAAAAAAGAAAAAGAAATGCAAAGAAATATAGCTAAGGAAAAAATTGAATTCTAAAATATATTCAGAGTCCAAAATAAGATGTAAAGGAAGGAACAAGGAGAATATTAAACAGATGGGTGTAGCTCACAGGTACAATGCCCCCTGGGTTCAATCTCCAGTACTACAAAACAAAAAGCAAACAAAAAAGCTCTCCACACCACATAAACATGGTGCGTATTGTTCCCTGTCTTTGTTCACTGAGGGGAGCTGGAAGCAGGGAGTGACAACCACAAAAACTAGAAGGAATGAAGAAACAAAGAGAGCCCTGTAGTGAGAGAGCAAGTAGTGAGACTCTCATCAACCTAGTGAGACCCTGTTGCCAAATAAGAAATAAAATTGGACTCGAAGGTAGAATGTCTCTGGGTTCAATCCCTAGTAACACACACACACACACACACACAACAAATAAATATATAAAAATATATATATATAATATTATATATTTTTATATATAGTCTTTCCATAGAATTCTCATAATTCTAGTGCCAAGGCTGTCTAAATTGTTGAAGTGCTTCTGTTTAATACTATGGTATGCCGTAAGAGGATAGCCTAGCAAATGTGTAATAGTTTAATGTCATCCCACTTCTTAATTCTTGTTTTGATTTCCTGAGCTTTGGAGGTCTTGCTGAGGAAGTCTCTGCCCGTGCCTGTATGTTGGAGTGTTGAACCTACGTCCTCCTCTAGTAGCTGCCCTGTCTTTGGTCTGACTTCCAGGTCTTTGATCCATCTCAAATTGACTCAGTCCTGATGGGTGCTGTTTGATGCTCTGGATCTGTAAATGTATAATAATGATGTATAAATGTATAAAATGTATAAAATGATGATTTTATACAAAATTAGCAAACAAGGTGTTTTATTAGATAGTCATAGCATATAGATTAATTATAATACTCATCTGATTAAGCTGTATTTGGAAAGCTAAATCTGCTTTAAAAAGGTTTTGTTTGAGGATAAAATATACTTATATATTAGTTACATATAACATATATAAGTTCTTTTTCTTTTTTTCTGCGTGATTACAATTTACCTTTTGAACATAAACAAAACTATATCATAATACTGAAGGAGTAACTTTTAAAATATGTTATAATTTTAAAAGAATAAATGTTCAGCCAGGCCTGGTGGTGCATGCCTATAATTCCAGTACTTGGAGGAGGGATATAAAAACAGGAGGATTGCAGATACGAAGTCATCCTTAACAATTTAGTGAGACTGTGTTTCAAAATAAAAAATAAAAAGGGCTTGGGGTATAGTTTAGAGGTAGAATGAATGCCCCTGTGTTCAATCACCTATACCACACACACACACACACACACACACACACACACACACACAAAGATTAAATGTCCAAAATTCTTTAAACATTTTACTCTTTTAAAAAATAATGTTCCGAAGCCGGGCGTGGTGGCGCACGCTTGTAATCCCAGCATTCGGGAGGCTGAGACCGGAGGATCCGGGTCCGCGGCCAGCCTCAGCTACCTAGTGAGGCACTCCACAACTTAGTGAGACTCAGTTTCAAAATAAAGAATAAAAAATAGGGCTGGGGGTGTAGCTCGGAGGTAGAATGCCCCTAAGTTCAATCCCTAGTGCCACACACACACAAAAAAATGTTCCCAGTACTTGGGATTCTAAGACAAGAGGATCACATGTTTGAGGCCAGCTTCAGCAATTTTAGGGAGACCCTTAGCAGCCTAGTGAGACTGTTTTAAAATAAAAAATAAAATAGCTCAGAGGTAGAATGCTCCTGGGCCCACTCCTCATTACCACAGAAACAACAACAACAACAACAACAAAAAACAAACAGAAAGAGAAATAAAGAAAGGAACTTATGTACTTTTGTCTTTATCTAGATTCTAGGCCATAAAAATATCACCAAGTCTAAAGCTTTACATGCTTATTTCCTTTGGCCTAGACATTGGATATGTATTGCTATAGGGTGAAAGATCTGATTTCTTTTAACCACTAGCAGTAAAAGTGGTGAAGAATTAAGACTGAAAACGCAGAGTTGAAGGGTGAAAAGCAGGCATGAACGTTGGTTACTTGGGTAGTGACCTCTGCCAGTGTGAACTGTTGAATGTTTGTGGTTTGGCCCTTGTTCACTCTGACTCGTGTATGTTTTCCTTAAGCATGAGGGACTGTGAACTACTTTTCCTAAAGGTATGGAAAGTACCCTTTTATGTTACACACCAAAGATGGCATGTCAGCAGACCTGGAATTTGAAGTAAGTGAAACAGAGAATGGTAAAACTAACAGAAAAGATTAGTGTTTTTTCTGAAAGTATACAGACTCCCTATACACTCAGGTCTGCCAAGTAGTGTTTTCCTTGCCTTCTCATTTGCACCTTACCTTTGTGGTTGAATTAACATAACCTGTATGGCAATGACATAACTTTATTACTTACTTCTTACCTGCTGGAACTGCATCGCGTGACAGAGCTGAACCATGGCCCATATTTTTCTCTAGGGCTTTTCGCGGAAGTGAGTCAACATATTGTTTCTGGTTTTACTTGCTGTCCCTCCCAAATAGTCCGGCATAGGGTGCTTTGGAATTTTCCAGGTACAGTGTTGTAGGAATAGTAGCATAGGAGGCAGGCCAGAGCGTGGGTTTAGTGAGTGTGCTTGGGAGAGGATTGAAATGATTATCCAGGGAAGCAGTCTAAGTGACCAAAATTCAGTGAGAATAAAAATATTATTGGAAATAAATATGTACCAAACACTGAAAAACCCTGCTATATTTAAGTATCTTTTATCATTATATTTAAAAATTGATTTAAGATATGTACTGAGATTCTTTTTAGTGTGGATTTCAACACATTTTTTTGTGCTTGTGCCAAGAACAGTGTGTTCTGTTTAGTCATTCAGTGACGAAGATTGCTGGCTTGCTGCCAACCAGGGTCAAGTTCATTCAAATAAGTTTCAGTGTAGCTTCTGACTGAGGGAGGAATGTTCCTCTTGTCTTTGCATGTTAGGTGGGTCTAGGGAATTAGTTATTTTAAAACAAGTTTATTAGTACTTTTGTTTTCCAGGGTTAAGTTTTTTTTTCTTTTAAGGCTCCATATACAAGCAGTGCTTTGATACTAGTATCACATTCTTGTCTACTTGATGACTTTCCATGCTTGAACTGTTAAAATAATAGTTCTTTTAATCATGCTGGATTTTATTCTACCGTATACCATATTGACTCTGTTGTGTCATCTAAGATATTTATACCTTTAAAAAACAGAAAGTGTTTTTCTCATTCATGTCTATAAGCTAGGCAATTGGAAAAAATAGGTTAGAAGCAAGAAAATCACAATGTTTGGTAAGAGATACTCAGCTTTTAGTATTTTATTCATTCCTTAACTCATTGGAATAAATGAGTTACTTTTTTGTAACTCATTTACATTTTAGTAAATCAATTACTTTTTTGTTTTTTTAACTTATCATTGTTTTTCAGGCACCAAAATGCATTGACTCTTTTGCATTAGAAACACAATGAGTATACAGAAAGTAAAGAATTAGATGTAATTGTACCACTCATTTGGTATTTAGCAGTTTTGCCTGGAAATTGCACATATTTAGGCAATTATTCTCTAAAAATACTTGTATATGTGTGAGTGAACAGACATTATTAACTCACCAGACCCTCAGAAGATAACTTTTTCCCCCCAACAATCAAAGTAATAAGTTTGTGTTGATATTATGCAGATTTTTAAAGAAGCCTTGCCTTATTGTCAGTTGGAGTATGTGACTTTTTTGGAAGGGGTAATGTCTAGTAATTTGGCTGTTTGTGATTGGTTACTATGTTTTTCTTATTCAGGAATGCCTTTCTGGCAGATATTGAGGCCTGTTCACTAGTAAGTTACAACATAACCAGTGAATGGGTAACAGTCACAGGTCAAACCCCTACAACAATGGACTGTTTATGTCTAGAAACTATTTTATATCACACATACACAAAATAAGCAAAGCAATAAATTTCCAATTTGTACTTTTACAGACACAAGTATTTAAAATCAAACATATTGAAAACCTATAATATAGCCATTCTTTGAGGGAAATTTTTCTGTATTTCTGTGTGGGTTACATTGACTAGGGACTGGGCTTTCTTTCTTCCTTTTTTTTTGGTGGTAGTGGTGGTGGTACTGGGAATGGAACTGAGGCATATTCTATCTCCGAGCTATACCCCCAGCACTATTTTATTCTTTATTTTTGAAACAGGGTCTCACTAAGTTGCAGATGGCCTATCTAAGTTGCTGAGGCTGGCCTCAAACCTGCAATCCTCCTGTCTCAGCCTCCCAAGTACTGGGATTCCAAGTGTGTACCACCACGCCTGATTTGATTGGGCTTCTTAAAATCAGAGTTCAGTGATACCTGAAAAGAAGAAACTTTTTTTTCCCATTAAATCTTCCTTTGGCAAAAATGTTCATTTATTGCTCTCCCAAGTACCTGAACAGTATTAAATATTTTAAAATGTAGATTAAATATGCATGGGTTTCCTGGAAAAGCTTTGAATGTCAAATATGGAAAGGGCTTTTCTGCTTCTATCACCTCCATCCTCAAGTAGATGTTTTGCAGTTTTAGTTAAAAGCTGGGTTTGATAAAGACCAGAAGAAAGGCGTTCAGAGGTTCCCAAAGTTTGAGAAATGTTTAAGCAGATGGAAATGCAAATTGCCCTTACTTGATAATTATACATTGTATATGTAGATCAAATTGTTACACCATATCCCATAAATATGCATACTTTTTAAAAAGTTGTGTTTGGGTATTGCCTCACCAGAGCATGCTTGGAGCTTCCACAGTGACCTTTGTCACAGCTCCTGCTAATTGTTGCCTTACTTATTCTCTCCCTAGTAAAACTGCAAGTTCCTTGAGAGCCAGGATTATCATGAATGAGTGAGGAAATGAATGAGTGCAGTAAAGAGAAGACATGCAGACTGGTAGTGGCAGGGAAAAAAAAAAAAAAAACCCTGGTGTCAAAGACTTACATACTCATGAGTTAATAAGGGTTATATAACCTATATGTATAGTAAAAGCATAGCTAGATATAACTATTTAAGCATTCATTTCTGATGAAAATAGAATAGATGATATTATACTTTTTATTTGCATTTATTCCATTAAATTTCTCCAGTGTTTTCAGGTAGTTTTGCTCCTTCACTCCTGAAAGAATATGACATGATCAAGTTAAGGGATCCGAGCTGCTGTGCTGGGAGCTTAACTCCTCATTCAGTGAATGCTCTGAGTGCTCGCCAGTACTGAAGCTCTCATAACGTTGAGAGTACTTAACCAAATGTATCTCCTGATAGAATCAGAATATTAAGCCACGAGAAAGATTCTGTACCTAATTAGGGAAAATAGTTAAAGAAATGACTGTGTGCTAAACATGCATGATCACATGTCTTGGTCATTTGAAAACTTATATCCAGGATTTTATATGATAATTAAACTTATAGATGCTCTTCATTAAGCTAACATGTCCTATGGGTTGAGTATGTGGCTATAATTTGTATGACTAAATTTCTAGAAGAAATTTTAATTCAAAACATTACTGAGCATAGGGTTAGGGTTAGGGTTAGGGTGATGGCGAGGAGAGGGCTTTGTATCTGTTACCTAAAGTAAGCCCAATATGAACTTAAAGTTCGAGGAAATTTTGAGCTGGGCATGGTGGCGCAAGCTTGTAATCCCAGCATTTGGGAGGCTGAGACCGGAGGATCCGGGTTCTCGGCCAGCCGAAACTACCTAGTGAGGCACTCCGCAACTTAGTGAGACCCGGTTTCAAAATAAAGAATAAAAAATAGGGCTGGGGTAGTATAGCTCGGAGGTAGAATGCCCCTGAGTTCAATCCCCAGTACCACACACACACACACAAAAAAGGTTCTAGGAAATTTTGGATACTGAACTTCCTTTTTAAAAACGTGTACAGTAAAGCCGGGCGTGATGGTGCACGCTTGTAATCCCAGTACTTGGGAGGCTGAGACTGGAGGATCTGGGTTTGCGGCCAGCCTCAGCTACTTAGTGAGGCCCTCCACAACTTTGTGAGACCCTGTTGGGCTGAGGGTGTAGCTTGGAGGTAGAATGCCTCTGGGTTCCATCCCCAGTACCGCAAAACAAAACAAAACAAAAACATGTACAGTAATGGCAGCTACTATTCTGTGGGCATCTACCTACAGAATCTATTTTACACATTTTCTCAGTTTCCACAGTGACCTGTGAAAGGGTATTACTGTCTTCATTTTTCGTAGGAGGTAACTTGTCTTTGTCTTAAATAATTAGAAAACTTGGGTGGGATTACTTTGCTGGTAAGGGGCAGAGTGAGGACAAACATTTATCTTCAGATTAGCTCATAAGAAGAGGAATCCTTTAGGGTTCTACTAGTCAGTTAAAAGGGAGCATTTATTTTTTTAAATTTTTATTTATTTATTTATTTTTGCAGTACTGGGGATTGAACTCAGGGGCATTCTACCTCCAAGCTACACTCCCAGCCCTATTTTTTTTATTCTTTATTTTGAAACAGGGTCTCACTAAGTTGTGGAGTGCCTCACTAGGAGGCTGAGGCTGGCTGCGAACCCGGATCCTCTGGTCTCAGCCTCCCAAATGCTGGGATTACAAGCGTGCGCCACCACGCCCAGCAAAAGTGAGCATTTATGTAAAACATTTTCTTAAATAAATAGAAATTAAGGAATAAGGGAAAGAGTATGAATTTATCAATGAGGCTTATAAAGGAACAGTTAGCTTTCTATGGTACCTTGCTTCTTGTTCATTTAGAGTTTTGCAGGCTGGGCGTAGTAGTGCATGTTTGTAATCTCAGTACTTGGGAGGCTGAGACTGGAGAACTGCAGTTTCTTGACCAGCCATAGCAGCTTAGTGAGGCTCTCAGCAGCTTAGCGAGACCCTGTTTCTAAATAAAATATAAAATAGGCCTGGGTGTAAAGACTGGAGGCAGAAGGCCCCTAGGTTCCATCCCTAGTATCCCCTCCCTCCCCTCCCAAAAAAAAAAGATTCTGGGCCTTGGTGCACATTGGTATTTAGATCTGAAAGAGGGAAAATCATTTCACCAGGTTCCCATGTCCCAACACCCACTCTCTCTAGGTACTTGTTAGAACTCGCTGTGCTTATCTGGCCTGTGTGGGAGACTATCAGCACTCCGCTCTGCTTGCTGTCTTGTGGTTACTTGAGAATTCTGCCGTATTCTAGTCTGTCTGCCCAGAGAAAACACTGAATAGAGGGTGCAGGATGCCTTAGAGGAGCAGGAATTTGCTCAAGTCAAATGTCTTTCATTGACCTTGTGTTTCCGTCACCTTGCCCTGGTCACTGGTTACATTCTCTCTGGGGTGTGATGGAGCAGCATAGCATTTATTTTCCTCAGCTTATGATTTTTAGTTCTTTTATTTTGATTGAACTGAGTTTCTGTGAAGAAAAGCACAACAGACCTTGTGCTCATTCCAGTAACAATGTACCTTTGTTTTATTTTTCAATCATACTAGAAAAATTTGAAGTCTGGACTTTGGAGTTCTAAAAAAAAATTAGAGAAGGAAATAGGAAATAAAGAGAAAGAAAAGAAAGCTTTCATACATGTTGACTGTGTAGTATTTTAAAGACTCGTGAAAGTCAGAAAGGCATACTGGATGTGTTTATCTGCGCCATCAGCAGGTTTGTGGGTGTGTAGTCACTGCATAGGTGTGACTTTTGTTCACTATGGCAATTTTTGCCCTCCAACTTGGTGAGAGTTAGCATCCTCATTTACCAAATCTGCTAATAAGTGAATGGGCTATCTGGCGGACCATTATCTCAGTTATCCCCCCAAAAGCCTTATGTTAGACATTATGGATTTGCAGTGTCAACTCCCGCCCGGTTTGGCTCATTTTACTTAGGTGTCAGGATCTAACACCTGACATTGGTAAAGTTAAGATCTCTCCAGAACTTTCTCACATAGTCTTGTGAAGAGAAAAATGGTAAACTAAAGCCATACTGTTCACTCTAGACATGGCATGGCATTAGTTTAGATTATCCAATTAGAATGTGTTTCTTAAGCCGGGCGTGGTGGTGCACGTTTGTAATCCCAGTACTTGGGATGCTGAGACAGGAGGATCACAGGTTCGCAGCCAGCCTCAGCTACTTAGTGAGGCCCTCCACAACTTAGTGAGACCCTATTTCCAACTCAAGAATAAAAAAGAGGGCTGGGGGTGTAGCTTGGAGGTAGAATGCCCCTGGGTTCAATCCCCAGTACCACACACACACAAAAAAAGAATGTGTTTCTTAGTTCAAGAGCATTACCTAACCCTTTGTATTACTTTAATGGGAAAATTTTAAAATATCTTACTTAATTTTGCAAAATGTTCTTCTTGGCTTTAACCCTGTTGATAGATATTTACATTTAGGAGTTTAGGATATAGGATGTACATACATACATATTACTTATTTTCTTTCCATTAGATAATCACATTATTATTACATATCTTTACCCGGAGACTACAGGAAATGTATTTATTTAAATAACTTGTATTTTCATGTTAAGACACTGTAGTGTGACAGGATTTTATAGATACCAAGTGATGGGAATGAGCAGAGGTTTCAGACCCTTTGAAATTGTACACATTTTTGGATACAGTTTTATATTACTTATCTGGGCACAGTGTTTGAAAAATTTATATCATCTGTCTTATCATTTCAAACTGTGACAGGTGGAGCCGGGTGTGGTAGCACATGCTTGTAATCCCAGTACTTGGGAGGCTGAGACAGGAGGATCTCAGGTTTGCAGCCAGCCTCAGCTACTTAGTGAGGCCTTCCATAACTTAGTGAGACTCTGTTTCAAAAATAAATAAAAAATAGGGCTGGGAGTGTAGGTCAGAGGTAGAATGTCCTTGGGGTCAACTCCCAGTACTGGAAATCAAAACAAAATGAAACTGTGACAGGTGTCTGTCTTTTGGAAAGTACCTTGGGCCAACACCTCTGGTTGCTTGGGAATCCTGGGTTCTATGTGTGTGAAGGAAACAGCCTTTCTTTTTGACTATCCCTAAAGAGGCAAACAGAAAAAGAGGAGCTGATGAATGCAGTAATTTTGTGTTTCACTTTTTCTGCAGGGACATGGATAGTAGATGAATTTGTTTGAATTCTTTTTCTCATAGTTCTAGAAAATCAACATAACCAGTGCAAATGTATGTAAGGGAGATTTTTTTTTTTTTTTTTTTTTTTTTTCAGTACTGGGGATTGAACTCAGGGGCATTCTACCCCCGAGCTATATCCCCAGCCCTATTTTTTATTCTTTATTTTGAAACAGGGTCTCACTAAGTTGCGGAGTGCCTCACTAGGAAGCTGAGGCTGGCCGCGAACCCGGATCACCCGGTCTCAGCCTCCCGAATGCTGGGATTACAAGCGTGCCCACCACACCTGGCTGTAAGGGAGATTTTTATCACTTAACATTGTGATTTTCATTTCAAAATGTTCCTCTAGCTTCTTCCTCCTCCAAAACACAGGTCCTCAATAACAACAAGCTTATGATGTGACGAGAATTGGCTTCCATACTGTATTTTGCATATTATGCATATATATACATATACTCTCACTTACAGAAATAGTAATCTGGTTTTCCCAGAAGAGGCAACAAAAACCAGGCCCAGGCTCTTAGCCTCTGCTGTGTGGCTAGTGAGTTGTCTGTTATTTCTCAGTAGTCTTTAAGCAGCCAAACTATCACTCTTAAATTATAATTCAGTGAGCTTGGAGACATATTTTCTGCTCAACCTATTTGTTGTTGATTCATTTTAGCTCTATAAACCCAAGCTCCAGAACAGAAGGTCTGTGAATGCCTGTGGCCCCGGGCAGGTGACACGGGAGGCTCAGGGGCTGCTGCCCGAGAGGGGCGGGCCTGGCTCAGCATCGGGGCGGCTTCAGCTATCTGTGACCCCAGCATTACGAGAGCCCCTCAATTTCTTTTTTTTTTTCTTGCAGTACTGGGAATGCAACCCAGGGACATTCTACTTCCGAGCTATACCCTCAACCCTATTTTTTATTCTTTATTTTGAAATAGGGTCTCACTAAGTTGTAGAGTACCTCATTAGGTAGATGAGGCTGGCCGTGAACTGTATCCTCCAGTCTCAGCCTCCCAAATGCTGGGATTATAAGCGTGTGCCACCACACCTGGCTCCCTCAATTTCAAGAGAGCTAGCCATCCAGATATCTACAGGAGACCTCCAGTTTCTACTTGTTGGCAGCTAGTTCAAAGGAAAGGGAAAAAAGAAAAGAGAAAAACTCTGTGGGGCAAAAAATGTCTCCATGGGTTGCCACTTTGTGTCCAGTGCTTTAAAGTATCTGTGGTGTATTCAGCCTTGTTCTTGATACTGCTGGGTCACAAACATTGCTTTGGTGCTGTTTGTTCATAGCAGAGTAAGACTGATCCAATCAACAGTAATTGAGTGTGTGTGGTGAGCATATACATATCATTTCACACCTTTCTTAAATGCAGTTGTACTTTTTAGTATTGAAATAGTGATGAGTAATGCTTATGAAAGTATTTTAGAAAGTACAACTGATGATGGATTACATGACAACAGTGCTATAGTACTTGCGCTGTGATCTTAGCGAGGTCTGTAATCTCTGTGACCTCAGTTTTGTCATCTCTAAAATGGGAACAGGAGCCAGGCATGTGGTGTGCACATCTGTAATCCCAGTACTTAGGAGGCTGAGACAGGAGGATCATAGTTTTGAGGATAGCCTCAGCAACTTAGTGAGTCCTTCAGAAATTAGCAAAACCCTGTCTTAAAATAAAAATAAAAAATAGGGCTGGGGGTGTAGTTCAGAGGTAGAGTTCCCCTGAGTTCAATCTACAGTATCACAAATCAGTCAACCAGACGATCAGTCAGTCAATCAATCAATTAATAGAATAAAATAGGAATAGTAGCATCTACTTTTAGGGGTGTGTGTGTGTGTGTGTGTGTGTGTGTGTGTGTGTGGTATGGGGGATTGAACTTAGGGGCATTCTACCTCTGAGCTACACCCCCAGCCCTATATTTTATTCTTTACTTTGAAACAGGGTCTCGCTAAGTTGTGGAGGGCCTCACTAAGTAGCTGAGGCTGGCTACAAACCTGCGATCCTCCTGTCTCAGCCTCCCAAGCACTGGGATTACAAGCATGTGCCACCATGCCTGGCTAGGTCTTGTTTTTTTTTCAAATAGGAAGAAACTGCTTTGTAAATCATAAAGCACCATATGAATTTGATGTGGCAATAAATTATTTTCTTTTATTAAGAATTTAGTTGTTTTCTGAGGAATCTCTACACTGATCTCCATAGTGGCTAAACTAGTGTGTGTTCCCACCAACAGTGTAGAAGTTATTTCCCTACATCCTTGCCAGCATGTATTGTTTTTTTGAATTCTTGATGATGGATCCACCATATGATCCAGCTCTATCACTCCTGGGTATTTTTCTAAAGGGACTGAAATCAGAGAACTACAGTAATATATGCATACCCATGTTCATAGCAGCACAATTTACAATAGCCAAATTATGGAACCAACCTAGGTGTCCATCAACTGATGAATGGATTACAAATTATGGGAAATACACACAAGAGAATTCTATTCAGCAATGAAGAAGAACAAAATTATGTCCTTTGCAAGAAAATGGAAGGACCTGGAGAACATTACGTTAAGTGAGATTAGCCTTTACAGAAGGTGAAGGGGCCTTTACAGAAGGTGTTTTCTCTAATATGCGCAAGCTAGGGAGTAACTGGGATACCAGAGGGACTCCAGATAACTGAGGAGAAACCTCACTGGAGCCAAGGAGGTGGTCTAAGGGAAGGATGGGAGAAGTCTGAGGTTCATTAGTGGATATACTACCATTGACTATGTGTACATATGTGAATATACCAAAGTCAATCCCAGTAATCTGTATTGGGAAGAGGGGAGGCAGGGGGGAACCAAGTGCTGTGTGATTTATATTACGATGTGAGACTAATGCACCAATAAAAGTATAAACAAATTTAGTTCAGTATAATGCTACTGGGTACCTTCCGTCCATCTGACCATTAGGATGTTTGTCTGTATCCTTGGATTTATAACATACCATGCCTCGCTGGAAGAGTGTGGGTGGGGCTTGGCATCCACCAAACCAGGAGAGGTGACAAGCTTGGGCTAGATGAGGCTGGGTGGGGCAAGCAGGAACCAAAACCAAATACTCACTGTGAGCACTGGAGAGAGTAGTCGTTCTCCAGGGATGGTCCTGTAGCCACCAGCAGCAGCCCGTGGAAATCCGTTACAAATATAAATCTTGGGCCTACCACAGACCTCTAATCCAACTGCCATCCTTGTTTGAACAAGCTCTGCCGAGGTAGAAAGCCATGCTTAGGAGCAAGAATGTAGGTGAGGTGACTGGTGGGAACCAGTAG
>PVLC010012299.1:20235-36418 GCA_004027655.1 Graphiurus murinus
GCGGTACTGGGAATTGAACTCAGGGGCATTCTACCTCCGAGCTATACCCCCAGCCCTATTTTTTATTCTTTATTTTGAAACCGAGTCTCACTAAGTTGCGGAGTGCCTCACTAGGTAGCTGAGGCTGGCCGCGAACCCGGATCCTCCGGTCTCAGCCTCCCGAATGCTGGGATTACAAGCGTGCGCCACCACGCCCAGCTCCCAGCCCTGTTTTATTTTTTATGTTGAAACTATCTCGCTAAGTTGCCGAGGCTGGCCTCAAACCTGTGATACTCTATCTCAGCCTCCCATGTACTAGGATTACAAGTGTGCGCCACCAGGCCTGGCCCAGGTTTGTTTGTTTGTTTATTTACTTGCAGAAATGGGGATTGAATCCAGGGGCATTCTACCTCCAAGCTACACCATCAGCCCAGTGTTTAGTCTTTATTTTGAAATGGGGTTTCACTAAGTTGCAGAGGGCCTCACTAAGTAGCAGAGGCTGGCCAAGAACCTTTGATCCTCCTGTCTCAGCCTCCCAAGTACTGGGATTACAAGTGTGCACCACCACACCCAGCTCTAGGTTTTATTTTACTTGGCTTCATGTGGTCTGAGAAAGCAGGCGTTTCATGATGAAAGTTCCTACATAGTGATCCTTAGTTCTCTAGGACACCACTCATGCTCCCGAACTATCCAGAAGTCCTGCATGTGGTATATCGTTTGAGCCCTTGACAATCAGAGTCAGGTCCTGGAGTGGCCAGAGTGGCCCCAGGACGGCTATTGGAGTACAGCTGCTGGAAGTGGGCGCTGCGGCAGCAGTGAGTGTTGGGCATTGTGTGTATGTACACGCAAATGTGGAGCACTCCTTTGAAGTCAGATGTGGGATCCTAGAGAAGGCCCATGGTGCCATAGCCCGAGAGTTTCCACCATGAGTTTGACTCTGTGTGTCTTGGTTACATCACTATGAAAGAACAGCAGTAGGTAGGGTGTGCAGCAGAATCCACGCTTCTGTCCTAAATGCTGTTGCTCTGTTACTAGTGGGCTTTGGGATTGGTGAGTCCTCTGTGGCCTGCGGTCTATAAGGCCACCTACATCATGTCCTCCTTGTACAAAGTGCCAGGGACTACCCTCCTCCCCCCGTGGTACTACAGATTGTTCTCATGGGCATTCTACATCTAAGCTGTTCCCCCAGCACTATTTTATTTTTTATTTTGAAACAGGGTCTTGCTAAGTTGTTGCGGGCCTTCCTAAGTTGCTGAGGTTCTCCTTGACCCTGTGATCTTCCTGTCTCATTCTCCCAAGTACTGGCATTACAGGTGTGTGCCACTATCCCTGGCAGGATTGCCCCATTTTAAGCATTTTCCCCAGAATTCCCTGTTCACACATCTTTACCTACTAGCCATTCAGATTTCTACCATTTCTAGGATGTACATTGTATTTTCTTCTTTTTATTTCACAAGAAATAAATCAAGCACACAAAAATGTAAAGAGAGAAAATAATGAGCATTCATGTGTCTAAATAGTCTGAGAAATAGAATGTTCCAGGGTCAATTTAGGTCTCTTCTGTCTTCACTTGTATCGTTTATTTATTTATCCATGCAAGATCACTATATTAGTCTGTTTTCTGTTACTATGATCCAATACCTGAGGCTTGATTACTTTATAAGGAAAAGAGGCTTATTAAGTCCCAGTTTTGGAGATTGGTAGTCCACACAGAATGGCGCCAGCTCTGAGGAGGGCTCCTCTGGCTGCTTCATTGAGGGCAGGTAGCATCATGGTGGGAGCACATAGGAGAGGAAGAGAGAGAGGAAGGGCAGGGTCCAGCCTTGCTCTTTTGTAGCAAAAGACCAGCATTAATCTCTTCTGAGTGCGAATCCCAGTGACCTAGCCACCTTGCATTGGGCCCCACTTTTTAGAGGTTCCACCACCTCTCACCACTGTCGCACTGACCACCACGCTTCTAATGCGTATGAACCCTTGGGGGACACGTTAAGCCGTCACGCTGTGCAGAGTAAATCCCCCCTTAGCAGATCCTGTCCCACCCTCAGGTGGCCAGCCCAGAGGAGCTGGCAAGGTAGGAGTTTGTCAGGGCTCCAGCGACTGCGGGTTCATGTGCAAAAGCAGCCCTGAGGAAGCGAAAAGGCCCAAGAGTCGAAGCTTTGTTTTTTGTCTTAATTAGGTAGAAGAATATTCTGAGCTCTTGAGTTCCTTGGTTCTCCTCCTCCTGGCAGCAGTGTCTGGAGAAGGAAGCCTGTTGGATGGCTACATTCTATAATGCTTATGTAACTTAATTACTGGTGTTATTGAAATTGTACTTTTAAAAACCACCAGTTTGTGGTTTTATTGTTCATAAGAGCAGAAACATGCTTGGTTCTACGATTTGTTATGGGGACCACTGAAATGACAGGTTGATCAGGAGAGTGTGGTGACCTGCTGCCATTGTGGTGTCTAGGTTGCTTTTTTGTTTGTTTGTTGTGGTACTAGAGATTGATAGTACCTAGGGGCGTTCTATCACTGAGACATACCCTCAGTCTTATTTTACTTTTTATTCTTTATTTTGAAACAAGATCTCATTAAGTTGCTGAGGGCCTCACTAAAGTGCTGAGGCTGGCTGTGAACCGGCAATCCTCCTGCTTTACCCCCAATTACTGAGATTACAGGCATGTGCCACCACGGCCAGCTAAGTAATTTTTCTCTCTCTCTGTCTCTCTTTCTCTCTCTCTGTCTCTTTCTCTCTCTGACACACACACACACACACACACACACACACACACACACACACACACACACACACACACACACACTAAGGAAGACCATTCTCTTCCAGCAAGGTGAAGCTGTTTTGAGGACATGCAGGAAGGTGCCTGACGTCCCTGTAGTGAATCTGCTGCACCCATTCAACATAGGAGTCTGTGTTCTAAATACATAATTTTGAATCATTTTTTCAAAGCAAATATGGAGAAAGAGAATACACTTTCTGTGTTCAGTTTTTGTTCCTATAAAAGTATTAGCCTAGCCGGTATGGTGCCACATGCTTGTAATCCCAGCATTTGGGAGGCTGAGACCGGAGGATCCGGGTTCGCAGCCAGCCTCAGCTACCTAGTGAGGCCCTCCGCAACTTAGTGAGACCCTGTTTCAAAATAAAGAATTAAAAATAGAGCTGGGGGAGCCGGGCGTGGTGGCACACGCTTGTAATCCCAGCATTCGGGAGGCTGAGACCGGAGGATCCGGGTTCGCGGCCAGCCTCAGCTACCTAGTGAGACACTCCGCAACTTAGTGAGACTCGGTTTCAAAATAAAGAATAAAAAATAGGGCTGGGGATGTAGCTCGGAGGTAGAATGCCCCTGAGTTCAACTCCCAGTACTGCAAAATAAATAAATAAATAAATAAATAAATAAATAAATAAATAAATAAATAAATAAATAAAATAAAAAATAAAAATAAAAATAGAGCTGGGGGTATAGCTCAGAGGTAAAATGCCCCTGAGTTGAATCCCCAGTACTGCAAAAAAAAAAAACCAAAAAAAGTATTAGCCTTCAATAAATTAGGAAATTAAACATTTGGTTCTTCATGAAAGTATTTTATGCATTTTGCTAGAACAGTAACTACTCACATTTCATCCTGTGTAGACTCGAAACTTTCCTCAGCCTCCTGCAAGCTCTCCATGACTTGTGCTTTCTTGGACGTCAGGCCAAGGGTTGCTGTGAGCCAGATGTTCCTAGCAGTGTCTCCTGCATCCGTGACTCACGCTTTAGCCTCCTGGAGCTCTCTGTTGAAGTTCCTCTGAGGAGTCCTGGCCATCATGTTGGCCACAACGGGATCAGATGCAACCAGAAGGACCTGGCTATTTTGCTAAGCAATGTTTCTGATCTTGCAACATCAATGCAAGTTTTTTGTTTTATTTTTGTTATTTTGTACATGTAAGATGTAGAAGTTATCCCTGTTTGAGAGACTGCTCATTGGTTAGATCTGCTCAGTTGTTTAGTGCCCCAGTTCTTTTTTTTTTTTTTTTTTCAGGTACTGGGGGTTGAATCCAGAAGCATTCTACCTTTGAGGTACAGACTGTTTTTTATTTCTTATTTGGAAACAGGGTCTTGCTGGTTTCTGAGAGCCTCACTGAGTACTGACTGAGGCTGGCTTCAAACCTGTGATCCTCCTATCTCACTCTCCCAAGTATGGGGTTACAGGCATGTGCTTCCAGGCCTGTTTTTCAGTAGCATTTCTGAAAATGAATGCCTCATTGGCCAAAAGGTCCATTAGAAAGCAGATTTGTCTATAATCACACTTTGACCTGAGTTTGTGGTCAGAGCCTGTCTTGGATCCAGAAACACTGCAGTCTCAGATGAGCTTCCAGCTTCCCTGTATGCACTCACCTAGATGGTCTCTCCCATGGCACGTGCGCCTTCCTTGGTGCTGGTGCCGCTACTAACCCTGTTGCTCTCCTCCACCTGCCCTCCAGCAGGCCTGTGGCTTGTTCTTCTTGAACTAGCATAGCATAGCATCTGTTGCAAAAGGAGGAGTTCACAAATGTCTGGGGGAGCAATACACGCACAGCTTGTTTCTCTCTGCCCAGAAACTTAGAAGAGGTAAATATCTATGTGTCTTCCCTCTGGAAGCATCAACCTTCTTCCTGGGCACTGAGCTTTATAACAAGCCACGGGGGAATCTGCCCTGTCCCTGCCCTAAGAGGGTGCTCTGCCCAACCCTCTTAGGTCCCATGTTCTCACATGTGTCCTGGGAGAGGGAGAAGCCTCCTTTCTCCTATCCCAGTCTACCCAGAGTCTGCTTCCCTCAATCTGCAAACACTATTTGATCTCTTCCTAAAATTTATATAAATAAGTATGAGGATCTATTGCTTTCCTTTATAGGCAAGCAGCAGCTTATTCCACAAGTGCTCTGTGCTTGAAGTCATGTTTAGTATGCCCCAAGTCTCAGGGAGGCGCGAGAAGTCCACTTCTTACCACCGCAGTGTAGCATTTCACTGTGCGGCAATACCTTCATCCATCTGGTTCTCTCCTGTGGGTGGACTTTCATGTCGCTTCCCAGCTTATGTGCACAAAGACACATGTTTTCCATGTTCTCTTCCTTTTCCTGCTTTAAGGTTTCTTTTGCTACTTATTCTCCCAATGTCTGTAATAATAGATTTCTTTTCCTGAAATATCTTTTCCATTTATTACCATCCTAAGAATCCTAAATGTAAGCTGAGCGTGGTGACGCATGCTTGTAATCCCAGTACTTGGGAGGCTGAGACAGGAGGATTGCAGGTTCGTGGCTACCCTCAGCTACTTAGTAAGGCTCTGCAACTGAGACCTTGTTTCAAAATAAAGAATAAAAAAAAAAAAATAGGGCTGGGGGTGTAGCTCGGAGGTAGAATGCCAGAATGCCGTTGGGTTCCATCCCCAGTACCACACACACACACACAAAAATCCTAAATGTAATTTAATTAGTACGTTAAACAAATTGACTTGTATGCAACTCTGACCTATGGTTTGCGCAGTTACCTCATTCATGTGGAAACTAGGGTAGATAGCCTACTTTGTTAACCTCTCTTCTAAAGATTTTGTTCTTCTAGGCAAGGAATGATAGGAGATTATAAGAACCAGTGAAAGGTCAGGACTGGAGATATAGATGGAATTGTGGGAAAAAAAGAATTGTTTAGCTTCCTGTATGTGCTACATAAGATGGTATGAGCTATATGTTTACTATA
Organism: Graphiurus murinus; assembly: GCA_004027655.1. Taxonomy (NCBI): domain Eukaryota; kingdom Metazoa; phylum Chordata; class Mammalia; order Rodentia; family Gliridae; genus Graphiurus; species Graphiurus murinus. The sequence continues at coordinate 25,919 of PVLC010012299.1, forward strand.
CAAACTCTTTCTCTCTCTCCTCCTCTCTTTCTCCCTCTCCCTCTCCTTCCATCCTTCCCTCCTTCCCTCCTCTCTCCAACTGTTCCTGGTACTGTGGAAAAGGTAAAATATACCTATTGACAAATGATGGGAAACCAGAGCAAGATAAAGATAACACTAGGTGGTCTAGGTTAGAGGACAGCCAAGCAGACTGGATAAGAGCAAAGAGAAAAGTCTTTGTGGAACTGGTTCTTCCAGGTGAGGGTGTATCTGCCTGAGAGGGCAACTGAGCAGAGGCTTAAGGTAGGGCCAGAAAGGTGAGGTGTCCCAGAGGCTGAGGGTGTGGTGTGGAATTGGACAGTGTGAACTGAAATTTGAGTTTTGGTCCCAGGGGACACTGTTATCTCTGAGTGCTGGCATGAGGGGCGTTGACAGCTAGACTGGCTTGGTTCCTGAAGGAGAGAACATTGAGCACTGTGTTGGGGATTTTCCCAGTGGGAATGTACGGGATGGGGCAAGTGTGTGCTCAGACAAAAAGAAAATAGTGGGAGGTCAGCTTGGGAGGTGAGATTAGGAGATTGGCATTTCTTATTTTTTTTTATGTGGTACTGGGAATGGAACCCAGGGGCCTTCTATCTCTGGGCCATACCCCCAGACCTATTTTATTTCTTTTTTGGAAACAGGGTCTTGCTAAGTTACTGAGAGCCTAAGTTGCTGAGGCTAGCTTTGAACTTGCAATCCTCCTGTCCCAGGCTCCTAAATACTGGAATTACAAGCGTGTGCCACCATGCCCTGCTGGAGATTGGCATTTCTAATGATCCTATTCTAGGCATGAAGAGTGTTTAAGAATAGAGAGGAAGGGTGAATCATTAATATTTATCAATGAATTAGTTTCACTTCAGTTTTGATGTAAAAGAGAACAGAGTAAATGATAAATAAAATACTCATTTGAAGGCTAAGATCCTGGAGTACTGGCCACCTGGTGGTGTAATAGGAATCTGAGAAGTCACACAAGATACTTAATCTCTTAGGCATTTCTGAAGATAGTTGGATTGAGGCTGAAAGGGCTAGAAGCATAGATTTGAGAGTTGCCTATAACTTTTTTTGGTTCTTGAAGTTTCAAGGTTGAAAAATATAATCTTATACAAGAAGAACCCAAGTACTTGTTTTTCTAACCAATGCCATTGTATTCTTTCTTGATGCTAATTATTCTGCTGCTGGGTTTTTGTGTTTTGTTAATTGTGGTAGGTAGTCTAGATGACCTTCAGCATGCCCGTTCCCTACTGCAATCCCTGGGGCTGCAAACAGGATGGATCTTACTACTGTGGTGAGGTTTTGACTTTGAGAGGGACTTTATCTTCAGAGGGCTTAGCCTAGTCCTCTGAGCCCTTAAATATGGGTCTAGCAGTCAGAGGCTGAGTAAGTCAAAGACTGAGATCAGGAGAGGGGTGGTGTGCTATGTTGTTGGTGTAAGGATGAAGGGGCAAGGAACATGGCAGCACTTTGGAGCTCAGAGCAAATCCAGCTGTCAGCAAGCAATGAAGCAGGGAGGCCCAGTCCTATAGTCGCAAGAGAAATTCTGCCAACAACAAAATGGAGTGGCAAGTGGATTTTTCTCCAGAGCCTACGAAGGAGAATCAAAGCCCAACAATTTGATTTGAGTTTTGTGGTACTCTGATCAGAAGGGCCAGCTAAAAGAAGCTGGATTGCTAATAACTATGAGCTAATACATGGGTATTGCTTTAAGCCTCTACATTTGTGCTAATTTGTTGCACGGTAGTAGAAACTTATTGTGAAAAACAGTTGAAGGGCATAGATAGCATAATATTGGCCTATAAAGAAGTTAAATGTTTCGTAAGAAGTTCTATTGCAGGCCCCATTCTTCTCTTCACCTCCTGTAGCATTTTTGTTTTAGGTACACAAGCAGCCTGAGCTGGACCTGGTGGTCCACATTTGTAATCCTAGCACTTGAGAGGCTGAGACAGCAAGTTCAAAGCCAGCCTTAGAAACTTAGTGACACCAGTAAATTAAAAAGGAAAGAAACTTAGTGAGGCTCTCAGCAGCCTAGTGAGACCCTATTTACAAATAAGAAATAAAATTGGACTGGGGGTGTAGTGTGGAGGTAGAATGCCTCTGGATTCAATCCCCAGTACAAAAAAAAAAAAAAAAAAAAAAAGCAGCTTGAGTCTTAGTCGATGTGGTAGCAGCAACATCAAGCAGATGATGTTTGTATTCCGAAGGACTTGTTGCAGGTAAAGAAGAAACTGTGAGCTGCTAGGTGGAGGAAAAAGGCAGCTAGAAGAGGCTAGGAAGACAACACCATAAGAACACAGTGATTCAAAAGGCAAATTAGAAACTCAAGCATGGTAGATACTGAGCTAGTCCATTTGTGCTGTCCTAACAATGTGCCACAGACTGGGCAACTTATTATACACAACAGAAACTGAATTCTCACATTGTGGAGGCTGGAAGTCCACAGTCAGGGTTCCAGCCGATCTCTTATCTGGTGAGGGCCCACTGCCTGGTTCGGACAGCTGGGTGTCTTTTCACCCGAACTTCACATGGTGAAAATGGCAAGCCTCTTTGGGGCCTCTTTTCCCAACACACAAATGCAGTTCATAAGGGCCCCATTGAATGACGTAATCACCTCCCCAAGCCTCCACCTCCTGATACTGTCAGATTAGGGATAGTATTTTAACATAAGAACATTGTAGGGAGATCAACATTCAGTCTATAGAAAATGTCAGCAGGTTAAAAAGGTCAGGAAGATGATTTTGCTATGGAGGTGTTACAAGTAAGTGTGGATAGTTTCAATTAAATAGTGAACACTGGAAAAAGATTTCATCAATTAGAATAAAAAGCAGATCCTTGGAGCCTTGTGTTGTCTTGCTGAAGTGAACATATTCTAATGATATAAAGAAGGAAAAGTGTCACGTGGGCATATTCTGTAACCCCACCTTCCACCCACACATCTTTTTGCACAGAAGTAGTTAACATATGGTTGTTTGTGGTAAAGAAAGTCACATATCTCTGTGTGTGTGTGTGGGGGGGGGTACTGGGGATTGAATTCAGAAGCATTCTACCTTTAAGCTACACCCCCAGCCCAATTTTATTTCTTATTTGGAAACAGTCTTGCTAGGTTGATAAGTCTCACTATTTGTTGAGGCTGTCTTCCAACCTGTGATCCTCCTGTCTCAGCCTCCCAAGTGCAGAGATTACAGGAGTACGCCACCATACCTGGCACTTGTCTTCTTTTAAATGATGCCAATGGTCTCCTCATTATTATTAAATATTCACTATTTGTGGATTGACCCAGGGATGTTCTACCTCTGAGCTATACTCAGAGCCCTGTTTTTTTTTTTATTTTAAAATAGGGGCTTGCTAAGTTGGTGAGGCTGGCCTCAAACCTGTGATTCTCTTGTTTCTGCCTCCCAAGTATTGAGATTATAGGCATATACCACCACACCCAGCTTTTAGTTTTTATTTTGAAACAGGCTCTTCTTAAGTTACTGTGCAGTGGTCTAGAAACTGCAGTCCTCCTGTTTCAGCCTCCCAAGTACTGGGATTACAGGCATGTACTACTGTGCCTGGCACTATTCACTATAAAGCCTAGTGTGTGTGTATGTGTGTGTGTGTGTTAAGTTCCTGAGGATTGAACCCAGGAGCATTCTATCTCTGAGCTGTACCCCCAGCCCTATTTTATTTTTTGTTTTGAAATAGGATCTCATTAGGTTGATGAGAGCCTCATGGCCTCATGACTTGCTGAGGCTGTTTTCGAACTTGTAATCCTCCTGTCTCAGCCTCCCAAATTCGAGGATTATAGGTGTGTGCCACCACGCCCTGCTATAAAACCTAATCTTCCTTCCTTCCTTCCTTCCTTCCTTCCTTCCTTCCTTCCTTCCTTCCTTCCCTCCCTCCCTCCCTCCTTCCCTCCCTCCTTCCTTCCTTGGAACCTAGAGGCGTTCTACCTGTGAGCTACACCGCTAACCCTTTTTTATTCTTTTATTTTGAAGCAGAGTCTCACTAAGTTACAGAGGGTCTCACTAAGTTGCTGAGGCTGGTCGCGAACGTGCAGTCCTCCTGTCTCAGCCTCCCAAGTACTGGAATTACAGTTGTGCGCCACCATGCCCGGCTAAAGTCTAGTATTAACTGTAAAGCATAATGTAATACTCTTTCCAGTTTAATGAAAGAAAAGATATTCTGTGGATATAAGCTTTAGGAAAAGAATTCTGGGCATTACAAAAGGTGGCTAAATAGCTGGGATATTCCTATGAGGTTCAATAGTCTATAGACAAAAGAGTTAGAAACAGCTTTTATCAGAGGTTCTTGGACCTTCCTGTAAACGTGTTCAGCTAAACATCATAGCTACAGTGCTAAAGAAATGACTGGTAATGTGTTCTCTGTGACTGGGCTGTTTCCTGGGCACGTGGAAATAACCTTTCAGGGAAGTTAACCATTTATCATGTAGAGACGGTGAGCTCATTGGTGGGTGGGTTTATACCTGAGGAGGACAGCTCAGGCATCATGTAATGAAGACAAACGTGGCCTAGATTCTTACAGTAGGCAGGAGCAGGTGAGTGAGTGTGTTCTTACCCTCTGCCCCTTTCAGTTGGTGCCATTATTAGCTGTTTTTCCAGAAAATGTTTCTGCAGGGAATAGAGAAGGAGAAAGGCAGCTTCCAACAAGACAGTGGTCATAGCCATGGTTTGGCTGTTGTGGGCTAGCTTTACCTGAGAGTGTGCTGTTAGAGCTTTGAATTTATAGTTAATGATTACCTGAACTACTTAGTGTTTTAACTGTATTTGAGATCACAGTTTCTTCAATATTTTCTCAAGTGCTTAAGATACTTAATTCCCCCTCTTGACTTCCTCTTCATCTTAAAAACTGCAATTTCCTTTGTAGGGACAGCTTCCTGCTGGGTGCTACTCTCTTTGGCCACTTCTGTCTTGGGTGTCCTGTGTTTTTATCTAAAGCCATAAGTGCATTGCAACACTAGCCATTTCATCATGGTGTGAATTGAGAAAGTCTAGCAGGAAATCACAAGTTGATTCTCCCCAACACAAGCCTTATGTTTCTTGTTTGCTGTGTCATGTTAGGCAGTTGGTATTCTGAATGGCAGTTACGAAGAGGATGCTTTGTAGAAAGGACTTCTTTTTTAGGGATATATTTACGACTCTAATCATCTAGGAAGCCAAATACATGTGGAAAGAAATTATTTTCACCACAGTCTGAAAAAATGTTACGGTCCAGTGCTGTTTTCCTTTAAGGTCATATTAAGTTTATTAATTTTCAACAGTGACTTTTCTGGTTAATCTATTTATTTGTCAAGTTCCTTACCCCTATTGTAGGACATTCTTTTTCTTTAACATCAAGGAAAGAAATTTCCATTTGTTTCATCTTCCCTTCTCTTCTGTTTCCTGCCCTGCAAGTCTTTCATGCACTGTTAATATCATTCTCTCTGTGCAGGAACTGGTTTCATGACACTCTCCTGAAAGGGGGGCTTTTTAGGTACAAGGATAGGTCAGAAATAGCTAGTCTAAGGAGTCAATAGTGGCTGTGAATTTGGTCCTAGATTCTGGAGGATCTTTTCCTGTGTGTGATTTCTGATGTAGAAAGAATCTGACTGTTCATCTTCAAGGCAGAAGGAGCATCTCGAGTTTCCTTTTATGTCAGCTACAGAAGTGGCGCAAAGCATGTTTCCCCTTTGCTGCTGCTCAGCTAGAACAGCTGCCTCAGGGGCTTCTAACACATTAGGGAAAGCTATGTGGAGAAGGAAAGTCTTCCCTGCCGTGTTGTTTAGAGATCAGATAAAGAGATGTGTTCAGTAAGTGATGTGTCAACATTTATTTATTTTATATTCTTGCACAGTAGATTTCTCTATGCCAATCTCTGTGCTTGGCAAAAACCAAGCCATCGCCGGGTGTGGTGGCACACGCTTGTAATCCCAGCATTCGGGAGGCTGAGACCGGAGGATCCGGGTTCGCGGCCAGCCTCAGCTACCTAGTGAGGCATTCCGCAACTTAGTGAGACTCGGTTTCAAAAATAAAGAATACAAAATAGGGCTGGGGGTGTAGCTCGAAGGTAGAACGCCTCTGAGTTCAATCCCCAGTACCGCAAAAAAACAAACAAACAAATAAACAAAAAAACCAAGCCAGGATTTTCTTTTTTCTTTATATATATATATATATATATATATATATATAGAGAGAGAGAGAGAGAGAGAGAGAGAGAGAGAGAGAGAGAAAAGAAGAAGAAGAAGAAGAAAAAGAAAAAAGAACCTCATACCTTTCTTGACCACACTTCCCCTGCTGCTTCTGCTTCTGCTTCATTCCCCCATTCCTGTTTAAAGCACAACTCCCTGAAATACCTCTCTCTATTTGTGGTCTTACCTCCTTTCCCCCAGTCTTCTCTCTCTGCCTGTGGTTTGGCCTCTGTCCCTGATGTCCATGGTGCTGGTCACCAAGGACTTGCAAAAGGTTTAATCTGAAGGTCAGGTCTCTGTCTTAATCCTCTGTGATTTAGAAGCAGCACTGGGACTGTTGGTCCCGTTTTGTTTTAAGTGACAAGCATGAAAACTTATTAACATTTTGGTGCTGCTTTTAAAACTCCTGGTTCAGTTACAGACACACGTTGTGCCAGGTGAAATGTGTGCTGTGGTCAAAAGTTAGAAAACACTGACACAGATCACAGGTTAAGAGGACAAACACCATGGCTCAGGTGTATTAGGTGCAGCCCACCCACGCTGTACCTGGAGCAAATTGCTCAAACTTTCTGTGCCTTGGCTTCTTTTGTTGTCTGTGCTGCTGTAACAAAGTCCATATACCTGGTGGCTTACACACTATAGAGCTTGATTTCTCACAGTTCTAGAGGCTGCTTGGGGACACATTCAGTCTATAACAATTCCCTTCTTTTTAAGATGGGTATAGGGGGGTGGTGGCACAGACCTTTAATCCTATTACTTGGGAGGCTGAAAGAGAAGAATCATAGGTTAATGGCCAGCCTCAGCAATTTATAGCAAGGCCCTCCACAATTTAGTGAGACCCTGTTTCAAAATAAAAAATAAAATAGGGCCGGGCGTGGTGGCGCACACTTGTAATCCCAGCATTCGGGAGGCTGAGACAGGAGGATCCGGGTTCGCGGCCAGCCTCAGCTACCTAGTGAGGCACTCCGCAACTTAGTGAGACTCGGTTTCAAAGTAAAGAATAAAAAATAGGGCTGGGGGTATAGCTCGGAGGTAGAATGCCTCTGAGTTCAATCCCCAGTACCGCAAAAAAAATAAATAAATAAATAAAATAAAATAGGGCTGGAGGTGTAGCTTGGAGGTAGAATACTCCAGGGTTCCATCCCTAGTACCACAGTGTTGTGTACGTGTGTGTGTGTGTGTGTGTGTGTGTGTGTGTGTGTGTGTAAGATCATGAAAATAAGATCTTTGACACCATCATAGATTACTTAAAAAAGGGGGGCGGGGGAGAGATCCCATAAAATGGTGGCTAGGTTCTACCAGATGAGACAAGACTTCTCAGCCTGGACCTTGTCTAGGGCCCAGAACTACCTTTTGAAACCTAACCCTAACCCTGTCATCCTTTGTCCTCAGGCTCTGCCGTACTGATCACACTGCAGTTCTCTCAGGCTGGGGGCTATTGGCTTGTCCACATTGCTTTGCCTAGAGTGCACCCCTCTTCCCAATTTCTGCTTCGACTATGAACAGCTGCTTACTTGCAAGGCACCTCTTCAGGGAAGACTTCCTCATCAACCTCCATGCTCAGAAATTCAAGTCCTCTTCCTTCGGAGTCCTCCCGTGTCCCATATCCAATCGTGCACCTGTGGCTCTTCAAGTTACTATTGTGTTTGCTTTTTGGATCCTTCTTCTCTATTGTGAATTTCTTGCGGTTAAGAAATGTGTCTCATTTATCTCTTTTCCCCAGCGTATAGCAGTGCCTGGCGCAGAGTAAACATATGGTTTATGTTTGATGAGGGTAAGAATGGGAAGGCTTCTGATTTGTATGACCAGCGCTGGGCACTAAAGATAAGCAGGACAAGCTGTCACCCCGTCACTGAGAAGTTACAGTGCTTTTTATTCCCTTTTGTTCAATCCTCATGATGATTTTGTGAAATATTATTACTCTTCTTCTTCTTTTTTTTTTCTTTTATAGTTGAGGCTCAGAGAAGTTAAAAAACCTGTCCAGGTTCCATCATTAGTAGAATACCATACCTAAAATCCGTAGCAGGGATTGGGTGCTGGGCCTGCCCTGAAGGAAATGAAAAGACAGAGGTCAGAAGGCTAAAATCAGAGTGAGAGGCTTTAAATACTTATTCTTTAATTATTGAAATTGTAATCTAGGTGTGGAAAATGGAGGTAAACATAATATTCAACACACTGCTATGAACTGTTTTCCTGAAATGCTATAAAACTATTTTGAATGATATGAAAAATCTCCACTAGGTATGGTGGTGCATGTGTATAATCCCAATAGTTGGGAGGCTGAGACAGGAGGGATCGAGGGTTTGAGGCCATTGCACTATAACTTACCAAGACCTTTTTCAAAATAAAAATCAAATAGAGTTGGAGATGTGGCTCAGTACCACACACACAAGAAAAATTTCCAGGTTATTGGAGCAGTATTTCAAGTAGGGTTTCAAATAGTGCTGCTTCGTTTAAAACTAATGATCTCAACTTCCATCTGGGAATATTTATTATTTATTTATGCAGAATTGGGGATTGAAGGCAGGGCATTCTACCTCTGAGCTACATCCCCAGCCCTACTTTTTATTCTTTATTTTGAAACAGGGTTTCATTAAGTTGCAGATGGCTTCACTAGGTAGCTGAGGCTGGCCGTGAACCTGTGGTCCTCCTGTCTCAGACTCACAAATACTGCCTGGCTTAAAAATTTTTTATTGGTACACTGTAATTCTACATGATAGTGAGATTCATACTAATACATTCATATATATACAGAACATTATTTGGTCCGATTCCTTCCCTGTACCTTCCCTTTTCAGTTATTCCTAATTTAATCAAGGACACACCCCTTGATATTAGCGGTGGGAGACACTGCATAGAGAACCGAGCCATGCCACCTATTTACTCAGATAAAGTTTGATCAAGCCCGGCGTGGTGGCACATGCTATAATCCCAGTACTTGGGAGGCTGAGCCTGGAAGATCGCATGTTCAAGGATAGCCTCAGCAACTTAGTGAGACCGTTTCTTCAAATAAAAAATAAAATAGGGCTGGGGGTGTAGCTTGGAGGTAGAATGTCCCTGGGTAAAATCTGTAGTACCCCAACCCCCCCAAAAAACTGTTTGTTAATAAATGTGTGTTGTCAGCTACTTAGTGAGGCCCTCTGCAACTTAGTGAGACCTGTTTCAAAATAAAGCATATAAAATAGGGCTAGAGTTGTAGCTTACAGGTAGAATGCCCCTGGGTTCAATCCCTGGTACTGCAAAAAAAAAAAAAAAAAAGTATTATTTTAATGTGCATCATTTGTGGTAATTTGTTATGAAGTTTCATCAAATCAGCACAGGGGAACATCAGCTAGTCTGGAATATTCCAGTGCCAATGAGCAGAGGCTTACATGTTGGTTTTCTCTTCAGATCATTTGGGATTTTACTGAGGTTATAGTGTGCCAATAAATACTGTATTAGCTTTCCATCACTGTAACAAATACCTGAGATAATCAGCTTATAAAGGCAAAGGGTTTATTTCGGTTCGTAGTTTGGGAGGTTTTGGTCCGTGTTTGGTTGGCCCTGTTGCTTTTGGCCCTGTTGCAAGGAATCATGGTAGGGAGTGCATGATAGAGGAAGCTGCTCACTTCACGGTGGCCAGGAAGCAGAGAGAGGAACAGATGAGGGTTCCACGCATGAGGACGTGCGTTGATGGCCCAGAATCTACCACGAGGCTCTATCTCCAAAGGTTCCAGCACTTCCCCATAGTGCCAAAGGCTGGCGACCAAACCTTCAATACATGGGCCTTTGGGGGGATGCTTACCCAAATGACAGCAACTTCTGAGTTCATTTTTAGGATTTGTTTATACTTCTAATGTAGATTATTGAAATTTTAATTTTATCATAATATATTAATAAGTTACATTGAATGATGAAAAAAAAAGTATTGGGTTTTCCTCCCCATTCCTCCCTTTTTTAGACTAGAAAAGAAATGGAGAAAAGTAATTTTTATTGAAGTTCAGTTGTTCTAGGTCAGGGCTGGCAAATAATAGTTTGAAGGTTGAATCTGGCCCACCTCCTGTCTTAGCAAATAAAGTTCTTGTGGAACCCAGCACACTCATTAGATGAGTTGTCTATGGCTGTTTTCACACTAAGATGAGAGAGTTGAGTATCTGTGACACACACTGTATGGCTCACAAAGGTTAAAATAGTTTTCTATAAAGCATAGTATGATCCTTTATAGAAAAATTTGCTATCCTCTTTTCTAGATAGTGATTAGCTTTCTAGCCAAATTCATCTAACCTTAAATGGCTTCCTTGGATTAGAATTGATATTTTTTTAGATATAAACATAAGCAA